>LR750145.1:638276-742154 GCA_902729485.2 Mus minutoides | reverse complement strand
CATGGTGGAGTTCCCTCTCCCCCCACATCTGACGTGTGCAGTGATCAGAGCTGCCTCACTTGACTGTGAAGACTTGCTGCTTCCGATAGCAGCAATGCTATCTGTGGAAAATGTCTTCATCAGACCTGGTGAGCACTTAATCTTATTTAAGAGCTCTTCTTTGTATTGTATTATTTTATCTATAATTTATATGTGTGCACATGTGCATAAGTCCATGTGTACTCGAGGACACACACCTTGGTGCATGTGTAGAAGTCAAACCAACTTAGAGGAATTGGTTCTCTTGTTCCACCGTGTGGGTCTTGAAAATAAAACTGAAATTGTCATGCTTGGAAACGAGCTCCTTTTACCTGGAGTCTAGTGGACTCCTGTAAGCAGTTTTTATTTTTTATAAAAATTTAATTGCTAGTTATGGTGAAATATGCCTGTAAAGTACACTGTCTTGAGATAGAGGCACAGGATCCTGAATTAAGGCTAGGCTGGGCAGCTAATGTGACCCTGTCTCAATAAAACAAGACTGTCGGGGGGGGGGGGGGGGGGGGGGGGGGGGGGGGGGGGGGGGGGAGGGCTGGTGAGATGGCTCAGTGGTTAAGAGCGCCGACTGCTCTTCTGAAGGTCCCGAGTTCAAATCCCAGCAACCACATGGTGGCTCACAACCATCCGTAACAAAATCTGATGCCCTCTTCTGGAGTGTCTGAAGACAGCTACAGTGTACTTACATATAATAAATAAATAAATCTTTAAAAACAAAAAAACAAAAAACAAGACTGTCACTCTGTGCCTTACAGACTGTTTACTTTAGAAAAGTTGTATATTTACAGGCAAATGAGGAGTAAGTTTAGAAGGTTCCTATTCACTCAGTCCCACATTTCCCCAGTTACTACTGTCTTTTATTTGGAAAGGATATTTCCTGCTGTTGATGTTTCTACATATAGCCTGTGTCTGTCATCACACAGTCATAGCGAATAGTTTTACTTGTTTAAACATTTCCTGCTCTGTCTTTATTCATCACTACATCACTTCTCTCAGGTTATCCCTTGGTTTTCAGGTGCACATGAGAATGTATGTGCCCACACACTATCACACACACACACACACACACTAAACCAACCCACTTAGCATTTGCTCTTATTACTGTCTTCAGAGTTTTGCCATTTCCAGAATGCTTTCTATTTGTGAACAATATGTAGCATTTCAGATGGATTTCTTTCACTTAGCAGTGTGTGTGTATTTTTGTCTGGGTTCATTTCTTTTTTTAATCACTATACTGAATTCCATTCTGTTATATGGAATTTGTTTATCCACTTATTAAAGGGAATGGTTACATTCTCATGTTTTGGCTATTAAACAAAAAAGCTGTAGCCAGGTGGTGGGAGTGCGTATCTTTAGTCCACTTTAGAAAAGTTTAGTTCCAGCATTCAGAAGGCAGAGGCAGGCAGATCTCTAAGTTCAAAGACAGCCAGAACTATAAAAAGAAACCCTCTCTCAAAAACCAACATTTAAAAATGTTACAATAACACCACTCTCCAGTTTGTATGTTTGTTTGTTTTAGAATTTTGAAATAGGTACTGTCTGTGTAGCCCTGGGTGTTCTGGAACTCACTATGTAAACCAGGCTGGCCTCGAACTCAGAAATTCACCTGCGTCTGCCTCCCAAGTGCTGGGACTAAAGGCGTGCGCCACCATGCCCTGCAACAGAAGATTTTGATTTTAAGGAAGCCCAATATAACTAGTTTTGTTTTGTTTTGTTTTCTGGTTTTCTCAAGACAGGGTTTCTCTGTATAGCCCTGGCTGTCCTGGAACTCATTCTGTAGACCAGACTGGCCTCGAACTCAGAAATCCGCCTGCCTCTGCCTCTGCCTACTGAGTGCCATGATTAAAGCGTGTGTCACCACGCCCAGCGTATAGCTGTTTTCTTATGTGAATCTTGTTTTTAGTGTTCTGTCAGTGAGGTCATTGATGTACTGTAGTCATCTGGCTTTTTCTCTTAGTTATGTCATATAGTAGTTGGATGTACATTTGTTTCAACGTCCTATGTTCAAAATATTGTTTCTCTTTTGAAATGCCTTCCTTCCCTTTGTCATAGATCAGTTGACTATTCTTGTATGAACCTTCCTAAGAAGTTAGATAAGGTAATCCCTGACTTTGTTCTTTCCCTTCAGTATTGTCTAGCTGTTCTTGTCTCTTCCTCTTCACATGAACCCCAGAGTCAGTGGAAACCCATAAAATGACTTGGTGGGATTGTGTGATCTAGTAAATCAAGTTAGGAAGAATTACCATCTTAGAGTGTGGAGATGCTAACCAGTACACGAAGCCTGGCTGTTTATTCTGGTTTCCAGTAATTCACAGAGCCTTTTAGGGGGCTTACCATACACCTGTGGGACAGGAAACAGGATAAGTAGTTTTATATTTCGTTATCCTTTAACTTAGTTATTTGGCATAGGAAGTATATAACATTCCTAGCTGAAAGTTAATTTCCCTTCAGGATAAAGCTAGATAATAAGGTGAACCTTTGTTCTTTTGTGGTAAATTAGTAATACATTAACTTGTTTTTTTAGAATGAGAACAGGTAGTTCAGCCCTTTATCCATAGAGTTTTTTAAGTTAATGTGTTCTTGTATATTTTCCTTTCTTTGTTTCTTGGTGTGTCAGTATGAAACATTTTAACACGTGTTGGCTTTTTTTTTTTTTTCATCTAGAGAAATTACTTTTTCCACAGGGAACTTCAGAGTAGTTGCTATACCTTGTCAATAGCTAATACTATAACAATAGAGTATATACCTCACTCCCCTTTCTTTTTATAGATTATGAATATTGGGTCCAGACTAGTTTTTCACTGCCATAATTATAATGGTGGGTCTACTTTTCTGTAAAAGTACTGTGTTATTGCATCAGTTTGTTGCCTACTCCAAATAGACTTCAATTTTAACCGCCAAAATTTTGATTCTTGGGCCTGCAAGATGGCTCAATGAGTTAAGGCATTTGTTGCCAAGTCTGATGTCCTGAGGTTTTCTTTTCCTTTTTTTTTTTTTAAATGTGGATGGTGTTTTGCTACATATATATCTGTGCACCATATGCTCACCTGGTGCCTGGTGAGGCCAAAAGAGCATGTCAGAGCCTCTGGAACTGCTGAGAAGAACAGCTAGTTGCCTTAACTGCTAAGGTATCACTCCAGTCCTGATGTCCTGAGTTCCTCAGAATTCAGAACATGATGGAAGCAGAGAATTAACTCCTATAAGTTGTTCTCTGAATGAGCATACACAAACACAAAATAAATAAATAAAATATACTTTTTTACAAAATTAAAATTCTCATACCCAGTTGCAATTTTTTTCCCTGTAAAATAGTATGTACAATAAATAATGTTGCTCAGTTTTTATTAGGGATTATCAAAGCTAAAGATATTTCCAAAATTCCTGGAGAGTATGAAGTAGAAGTAAAAAGTTGAGTGCTCCAGCTGTCCTATTAGCCAGGTATCTGACCATGAACCTAGCTTTCTCAGAATCCCACGTTTTCCATTTAAAAAACAAGAAAGCCATGTGTAATGGCGCATACCTGCAATCCCAGTAATTTACAAGTTAACACCTGAGGACTTCAAGAGAGTTTGGGGCTATATAATAACTTGGTTATATAATAACTGTATGACCAGCTGTATGTATCTATGGGCGGGGTGTGAGATGAAACCTTGTTACCTTGTGTCAGGTAACCAAAAGGGAAAAACTAAATAACACCAAAACCAACAAGAACAAGAACAAAAACCAACAGGATATTGGGTCCATTCTAACCTTACTCTAATTGGTAAGGATAGAAAAAGAATCAGGCAGAGAAGGAACATCAAGTGATTTTCAAGGCTTCATTTACATTTTAAAGGCATAACTTAAATATAGTGACAGGTTTACATATTAGTGTAAGCCATTTTGAGAAGTGGATACATCCAATAGCACGAACCCCTATCAAGACAGAGAATGTTTGTGGCTGATGAAATGACTGAGTCATGCCATAAAACTTGCCATCAAAGTTGACAATGTGAGTTCATTTTGGGGACCACAGACTGGAAGGAGAAGATCAAGTCCTATATGTCCTCTGACCTCCATATTCAGGATGGCTTTTTTTTTTTTCCTCCCTACTCTCCAATATCTAAAAAACATCTTTGAGACAGGGATTCTCTTTTGTAGTCCTTGTTGTCCTGGACTGGGTGTGAGCCACCATCACCCTGCTTTTTGCTTATGTGTGTGTGTATGATAAAAACAATTTTAAAAGATATAGAACGAGCCTAGCCTTGCCTTGCCTTGCCTTGCCTTGCCTTTCCCTCTGTCTGTCTGTCTCTCTGTCTTCCTTCCTTTTTTTTTTTTTTTTTTTTTTTTTTTTGAGATGTGTCTCAGTGCATAGTCCTTGCTGTCCTGGAGTTCTCACTGTGTAGAACAGGCTGGCCTTGAACTCATAACGATCATCATGCCTCTGCCTCTCAAGTGCTGGGATTCAAAGCATACACTTCTGTTAGGGTTTCCATTACCATGAAGAGACACCATGACCAAGGCAACTCTTATAAAAGTACAACATTGAATTGTGGCTGGTTTACATGTTCTGAGGTTCAGTCCATTATCATCATGGCAGGAACATGGCAGAGTTTGAGTCTAGCCTGCTCTATATTGTGATCTGTAAAACAATCAAATGTTATCCTAAAGTAAACACTGAGAGAACAGCTTGAACTAGCTTGTACATGCCTTCCTCCACATTTGTTTGGTACTGCAGAACCATTTGCATTTTACACATTATGTTACATATTTATGTTCACTTGTCAGGTGAGGTTTTTGTTTTTGACACAGGGTCTTACGGAGTAGCTCTCACTGGCCTGACCTTGTTTGCTTTTCCAGTGCTAGGATTAAAGGCAAGAACTCTCAGGCCTGGAGAATAATAGATTTTTTTTCATGTTTTTATTTAGTAGATTAGACAGGGTAGCCCGAAACTTGCTGTGTAGACCAGGCTGTCCTGGGACTAACCCTAACCCTGCCTTTCCCTCCCAAGGGCTGGAATTAGAGGTATGTGCTACCACACCTGGCCTTTGTTTTTGCTTTTCCTTTGACTTTGGTTTTTTACATTTGTAAGTGTGCAGGTGTGTTTGGGTGTGGAAGCCCTAGGACTTCAGGAGCCATTCTTCATCATTCTTCAAGCATTATCTTTTTTTTTTTTTTTTTTTTTGAGATAAGATTTCTTCTGGGGTGGTGCATGCTTTTAATTCCAACACCTGGGAAGGCAGAAGCAGGTAGATCTCTATAAGTTCTACAACAGAGAACTTTCTATGTAGAAAGACCTTGTCTCAAAAAAAAAACAAAAAAAGAAAAACATTTTCCCCCCACTGACCTGCAACTTGCCGAGGCTGAATAAACTAGGCTGGACTAGTCAGTTAACCTCAAAGGTCCACCAGTTACTGCCTCCCCAGTGCTGCCACTACAAGTAGAGACTACCACATTTGTATTTTTTTTTTTAATTTCTTTTATTTGTTATTTTCATTATATAAGTCCTAGAGCTCGAACTCAGGTGCTCATGCTTGGCAAGCACTCACCACTGAGCTATTTCCTGGTAGTGTTTGTTTGTTGTCTGAGACAGGGTCAGTGCATCGCTAGGGGACCCAGCAGAATAAAAAGTAATCTGATAAAGTGTTGGATGGGGAATTTGGCCAGAGAGCATGTCAGTCTTAAAATGAATTAACAAGAAATAGGATCAAAGTAAATAAAAGGCAAATCTCAAAAAAAAGTGTTGAGCAAAAGCAATTAAACTCATTAAGTACATACTGTGTGATTCCATTCATATAAAGAAAGGTTCGAAACAAGGCTGGTGAGATGGGCCAGTGGGTGATGGTACCTACAACTGAGATAGGTGACTTGGATTTCACTATTGGGATGGAAGGAGAACATTGATTCTTGCAAGTTATCTTCTAATCTTCATATTGCTTGCTGTGGCATGCTCTCACACACAAAATAAACAAATGTTTTATCTGAGACAGGGTTTCACTGTGTAGTCCTGACTGTCCTGAAACTCAATTCTATAGACCAGGTTGGTCTTGAACTCAGAGATCTGCCTGCCTCTGCCCATTGAGCTCTTAGAGTAAAGGTGTGTGTCATCATGGCAAAAACCCCATGTTTTTAAAGGTTAGAAACAGGAATGACAAATCTGTGGAGTTAGAGGTTAGGCTGTAGTTACACTTCTGGGCAAAGTAGATAGTGTGAGAAGGTAATTGGGCTTCCTGGATGCTGGTATTTGTTCCTCTGTTTGAGTGCATTGTTACGCTATGCTTATGTCTAACTCTAGGGGTACACACTTTACAGCTTAAGTAGTTTTCTGTATACTTGTTATACATTATTACATTTGTAATAGGAATGCTTAATGTATATGGAGGTCCTGTTTAATTACCCATTACTCTGAGGTCCATATATATTGGCTGGTTAAATTGTGTCACCTCTTTGTACATTTAGGCAGTGCTTGATCACTTTCTGTATGTGTATGTTGTATTCATTTGCCATGGCATTGTATGTTGAAGTGAGAAGACAAAACTAGAGTCGGTTCTCTCCTACCTTTACATGGATTCTGGGGATTGAACTCGGGTCATGAGGCTTGTGAGGCAAGCACTGTGACCTGTTGAGCATCCCACTGAGCTTTAGCCACTGTTTTAATCCTTACAAACCATATGATGGAAGAACACAAACAATACAGATGTTCTTGAGGTACCTGCTGATCCAATTCATCCGAAGTCAAACATGCATTAAAAACACTAGCCTATTCCACAAAGCTGCATGGTGGACTGTGACTGTTGTTCATCTTATCGTCATGATTGCATGGCTGAATGGAAGCAGACGCTCCTTATGCTACTACTGGTATTGGTAGAGACTGTTGTGCTGAATGTTGGGAAAAACGAAAATAGAAAGTTGGAGGTACCACTTTGACTGAATGTAAAATATATTCCTTTACACTATTATAAAGTTAGATTAGTCTAAGTTGGGGACCATCTGTAATAGTGATTAGCTTTGAAGACTGTGTTCATGTGATGTCGCGCACCTACCCTGTCCAGCGGGAATAAGACACGGGACAATCAGATTTCTCCTCAGGACAGTTTACTCAGGAACTTAATGCACTTACAGCTTCGCAGAGCATGATGGCAAATGGCAAATGGCCCCACCTCGAGCAGCCTATTTAAACCCTGTCCTGGCCAATCACCGAGCTGCCTCATGGCTCGCGCGTGACTACACCAGGTGTTCTCAGGCTCAAGATCAAACAGCTGATACTGCCTAATGCCAATTTAAGAGTCGTTTATGCCAGAACAGCTGAATCGGTCGATGCCGTCTTTAAAGAGCGGTTGAATGGCTCCCTACATCTCCCCCTTTTTTATTTCATATGAACGAGTGGCAACCAGCTCTCCAAATCATTATGCTTTAGGTCAGATTGTTTCTAGGCCAGGCCATCAAGCCCGTCACTGAGTACTNCTTTAGCAATCGTAGCTGATAGGAGAAAGCACACTCACAAGGAAAACATCACTGCTTAATTGCAGCAAGCCAAACTTGGGGGGACTGGCCAACCTCCATGGCAATAGTGGCATCAGTCAGCATAGTAAGATCTTTTTCTATGAACCTGGGTCATTTTGCAGAGACACCACAGGCAACCGATGGAGACCAGGACCAGGCCTAAGGCTAAAGCTCCTTTTGCCCACCCAGTTTCCGGATGGGGCACTGCTTGTAGACTCTGCGCTGACAATTTCTCGATTATAGGGTCGCAGGCTCCGGCTTAACAATCCCCTCGGGGTCACTGGGGCCATCTTCGTTCTTCACCTTCACCAGCCGTTCAGGCACCCACACCGGATCTTGTTGGTCCTGTGGGAAAATACAAACAACACCTCGTGCCCATGTCAGCACGGGATTGGGTCCTCGCCACAGACCCGTTAAGATGTCTTTCCATTTAACTTGTTCTAGATGGGGTGCATGCCCCGCACTATGCCTGTCAGCCGCTGATTGCCCATGTATATCCAAATTCAGAAAATTTCTTTGGGGTATGGCCTTGGCCTATTCCCCCTTTTTGTTTTTGTAAGCACTCCTTTAAAGTGCAGTGAGTGTGTTCCACAATGCCTTGGCCCTGTGGATTATATGGCAGTCCATGACTGCAAATGACATAGTTACATCCATCTGCCAGATCTTAAGTGGCAGCAATCCTTTTGGATTTACACCTACATGAGGTGGGTGCAGGTGTATCACACACTGAGGACAATCCAAGATAATTTGTCACTCCAATGCCTTCTTTCTGCAATTGGCTTCAGCCTTGTGATCTTAGGAAAAAAATCACAGGATTTCTTAAAACTGAATCCAAGGGTTAGAGGGATTCATCTGTCATACTTGTACACACCACTGCCCATTCGTTGGGTGGTAGGGGGTAATTATGGCTTCTGGTTATTTACCAAAAGAAGCTCCTATACTTATTTTCAGAGCCTTTGCTATCAGCTGTGCTATAGATTCAGACTTGAGCTACGAGTTTTTTCTAACACCTGTATGTACTGGTTCGTATTGATGTCTTTAAAGAAGGCGTCTGCTTCTGCCTCTGTCAGTTGGAACTTTGCCCCTTAGTTCTTAGCCGTAGCTGGCCAAACTCCGTACTGAGAACTGGGATTTGTTCTGAACCAGTGAATTGAACAGACAATAACGAAAACAGACTTCACATGACAGACATGAACAGATTGGCATGCCAAGGACAGACAATACCTTACACAAAACACATTTTACCTTTACCTTGTATTCACTGCTGGCTCAAGTCTTCTTTCTTTTCCTTTGCATATGCTTCCTCCCTGAGCCCCCCTTGTAGATTCAAATCCTCCTTTTCCCTTGGTTGGATACTTAGCATGACAACTGGGGAGTCACCTAATAATCTTTGGAAATCATTTAAAGTCCTCAANACTGGGCCCGCCAGCCGCTTTACCGCGGACTGAAATTGTAGCCGCTTTTACCTCAGATTTGTTAAGGCCTATACTTACCGGACCCGCCCTGTACCTGTGGGGTTCTGAAACCTTCGTGCGGGTCAGAATTGCTTCCTCCCAGTACGGGCCACCATTTTGTCGCGCACCTACGCTGTCCAGCGGGAATAAGACACGGGACAATCAGATTTCTCCTCAGGACAGTTTACTCAGGAACTTAATGCACTTACAGCTTCGCAGAGCATGATGGCAAATGGCAAATGGCCCTACCTCGAGCAGCCTATTTAAACCCTGTCCTGGCCAATCACCGAGCTGCCTCATGGCTCGCGCGTGACTACACCAGGTGTTCTCGGGCTCAAGATCAAACAGCTGACACTGCCTAATGCCAATTTAAGAGTCGTTTATGCCAGAACAGCTGAATCGGTTGAATGGCTCCCTACAATGTGACAAACTGTGGACATGGAACTTTTTTTTTTTTGTTTTTTTGTTTGTTTGTTTTTTGAGACACAGTTTCTCTTTATATCCCTGGCTGTCCTGGAACTCACTTTGTAGACCAGGCTGGCCTCGAACTCAGAAATCCGCCTGCCTCTGCCTCCCGAGTGCTGAGATTAAAGGTGTGTGCCACCATGCCCAGTGGGCATGGAACTTTTACCTTGTATCTCTTTTAACTGTCAGCTACTCTTATGACTTTTTTTTTTTTTTTTGAGAAGAGTAAATTCCAGATACTATTTTAAAGACAATTGAATTGAGAGGAGGAATTTTGACTGTCATAAATCTCTAGTGTGTGTTTAAAAGAAAAATAGTTATGTGTGGTAGTACACTTCTGTCATCCCAGGACTTGGGAAGCAAAGGCAAAAGAATTTTAAGGCCACACTGTGTTCCATACATGCCAAATTCTGGGTCAGCCTGAGCTATGTAGGAAGATAGTTTGTCTTGTAAAACAACATCAAGGTGGTAATCGTGGTGGGGAACAACGGTGATGAGATGTAAGGAGAAACAGAACTTGAAGATCTAATTAACTCTACCCCAAGGAGTGAGGCAGATGTTGAACATGGTGGAAGAGAAAGCAAAGTGAGGTGGCGCCTTGATTTAACATAGAACTAAACTAAATTTGACTTTTAGTTGATCCAGAGTACCAGAAGGAAGCAGAACAGAGACATCGGGAGTTGGCAGCGAAAGCTGGAGGATTTAATGACTTTGCAACTTTAGCCGTTATTTTTGAACAGTGCAAATCAAGGTATGTGAGCTTGTCCTTTGTACTGGAAAATGTCACTTTGATCTGCAGCTTTCTTACATACAGGTTCAAAGTTAGTTTTCCTTTTTCCTTCAAATACTTTCTGAAAATGAATTTTACAGAGGTTTTGTTTTTTTGTTTTGTTTTTTGGGTTTTTTTTGGTTTTTTTGGTTTTTCAAGACAGGGTTTCTCTGTATAGCCCTGGCTGTCCTGGAACTCACTCTGTAGACCAGGCTGGCCTCGAACTCAGAAATCCACCTGCCTCTGCCTCCCAAGTGCTAGGATTAAAGTCGTGCGCCACCATGCCCGGCTCAGAGTTTTGTTTTCATGTAGATATTCAAATTAAGTAATGATTAGATATTTGTTAGTTCATATATATAAAAAGAAACCTCTTTATAAATTAATTTAATCAGAGGAACTGACGCTAATTTTTTTGTCAAATTTTCTTTTCTTTCTTTAAAAAGACTTACTTTAGGCATATGAATGCTTTGCTTGCTTGTATGCATGGGTCCCACCAGTGTACGTGGCACCCATGGAAGCAGAAAAAGGCATTGGATCCCCTAGAACTAGAGTTACTGATGGGTGTGAGCCACCATGTGGGTGCTGGGAATTGAACCCAGGTTCTGTGAAGAATAAGAAATGTTCTTAAGGGATGAGCTACCTCTCCAGCCCCAATGTTAATTTTCTTTCTTTTCTTTTCTCTTTTTTTTTTTTTTGTCAAATTTTCTAGAATGCTTTTTTAGTGCTTGTCCAGATCTCTGCTTTTGTTGTTGCTTGGCTGGCTGGTTAGTTGGTTAGTTGCTTGCTATTTTGAGATGGTCTCCTGTAGCCTAGGCTAGCAGCAGCCTCGCTTTGTAGTAGAAGATGCCTTGCATGCTTAATTCCTTCTGCCTTTATCTTCCAACTGCTGAGGTTACAAGCACCCTGGCCCTGCACCATCCATGACTGGTTTCCATTCTTTGTAAAGGCAATGAGGATGTTTTTGTCTTTCACATATAGAAGGTATTTTGAGGACAGCAGTGTTTTTGTGTTGTAGTGGAGCTCCAGCTTCGTGGTGCCAGAAGCACTGGATTCACTGGCGCTGCTTATTCTCTGCATTTCGTGTGGAAGCTCAACTTCGGGAACTGATCAGGAAACTAAAACAGGTGACTGCTGTGGCTTCTGTTGTCTGTTTTCTCAACTTGCATTGTAGGTCTATGAATGTCATACTGAATTTTCAGTGCAGTAATTTATATTTGTTGGCTACTTTCCCTCTGCATGCTACGCTGTATAACCGTCTCTCTGACCCAGTGAATCCTCATAGTGGTAAAGAAATGTATCTGAAATAATGAAAATATTTTTAGATAGTTGTGCTGAAGAATAATTGATACACACTGAACTTCACATAGGCTGGTGAGATGATTCAGCTAATGACCCAAGTCTAACCTCGGGAACTCATAGGCTGGAAGGAAAGAACCAACTCCCAAAAGTTTTCCTCTGACCTCCACACATTGGCTTTGGCCTGAGCATGTCCACCTGCCCACTCACCACATCAGTGTAAAAAAAGACTTTAAAACATGGAAAAAAAAAAAAAGTGGGAGCTGGAGAAATGGCTCAGTGGTTAAGAGCACTGACTGCTCTTCCAAATCCTGAGTTCAATTCCCAGCGACCATGTGGCTCACAACCATCTGTAAAGGGATCTGATGCCCTCTTTTGGTGTGTCTGGAAACAACTACAGTGTACTCACATAAATAAAATAAATCTTAAAAAAAAAAAAGTGTAGCTGGGCATGGTGGTGCACATGGGAGGTAGAGGCCAGCCTGGTCTACAAAGTGAGTTCCAGGACAGCCAGGGCTATACAGAGAAACCCTGTCTCGAATTAAAAAAGAAAAAACAAAAAACAAAACAAAAATGTATACAGTTCTCTGAGTTTTGATATTTATACATACCTGTTTAATTACTACAGTCAAGACAGTAGGGCTGGGCTATTGCATACCTTTAATCTCGCATCCTTGAGGCAGAGGCAGGTGGATGGATCTCTCTTAGTTGAGGGGAGCCTAGTCTATATAAAAAGTTTCCAGGCTAGCTAGGGTTAAAGAAGGAGACCCTGCCTAAAAAAAAGGGGAGGAGGAGGAGGGGGAAAGAAGAAGAAGAAGAGGAGGAGAACGAGGAGGAGGAGGAGGAGAAGGAGGAGGAGAAGAAGAAGAAGAAGAAGAAGAAGAAGAAGAAGAAGAAGAAGAAGAAGAAGAAGAAGAAGAAGAAGAAGAAGAAGGGAAGGAAGGATGGATGGATGGATGGATGGATGGATGGATGGATGGATAATAGTGCTGGAGAGACTGCACAGTGGTTGAATCACATCCTGCTCTCATCCTGATGAGAGTTCGGTTCTCCCCAAGAACTGGATGCCTCTGGCCTCCTTTCCTATACTCACCTGCTTATACTCACAAATACACATTTACATAATTTAAAACAAAATAAATATTTTAAAATGATAATACATAGACCTCTCAAAATTACATGCTATTTTATGTGCATTTTCTGAGGGGGGTGATGTCATGGTCTGACTGTGTAGCACTGGCTGGCCCTGGAACTCAGCGTTTCTCTCAGGGCCATCCCAAACGCAGCAATCTGCCTGCCTCTGCCTCCCAGGTGCTGGGTAATCCTCTTCTAGGTCCTCTATCCCAAACCAGTTCTCAGAAGTATTCACAGCACCATTCTTAGCCCTGGGAGATACCAAGCAGTGTGATCTTTCTGGGGGTTATTTACTAAGGCAGATACTTTGTGCAGATCTTTCATGTTTTTTGTTTTTGAACATCTCTCCTGAACTCTTTCTTATAAATTCCAGTCAGACTCTTGGCTCTGTTTCCTTAGTAGTAAGTTCTCTGGGTTCCATTTGGATTTTTTTTCTTAGAACTCTTAAGACTAGGGTGGAGCTTTTGTTGGTATAAATTTTCTATTTCTTGGGTCATTGTCCTATGTTATCTGATACATAGCCTTCCATAAGTTATTATTTTATATATTGTTTGTCTTTTGACTATTTTGGGTGCAATGCTAAATGTAATCCATCTCATAACATATTGCCCAGAAAGACTTTAGAAATGTGAACTTTGAAAAGAAGATTAGATCAAATTGTGAGTTTTATCATTGAATACATACTCTTTCTACAGCAAAGTGATTTCCCAAGAGAGACTTTTGAAGGCCCTAAACATGAAGTACTACGAAGATGTCTTTGTGCAGGCTACTTCAAAAATGTTGCTCGAAGGTAAGAGTTACAATGCTTGAGAGAGTTCATAGACACTACTGTATCTAACGGTAATGCTAAACAACTTAAAGACTGAATTGCCATCTGTACACAGGGAACTACAGTTCAAATTGAGGTACTGGAGACCAGAGAGGAAAGGAGGAGAGTACATGTATCAGCACCTAAAGCAAATGACAAGAGGGTTTTTGTAATTTGGTAGCCTCAGATGGAGTTTAGGGGCCAAAATAGAATATCATCCCTGGGGAAGGTCAGTTTGGGTATGTAGTGTCAGGGCTCAATTATAAGATGGGGAGAGGGGGCTGGTGAGATGGCTCAGCGGGTTAGAGACTGCTCTTCCGAAGGTGATGAGTTCAAATCCCAGCAACCACATGGTGGCTTACAACCACCCGTAACAAGATCTGACGCCCTCCTCTGGTGCATCTGGGGTCAGCTACAGCGTATTTATGAAGAATAATAAGAAATGAATCCTTGGACCGGAGAGACCAACCAGAGCAAGCAAGGCTGTCCGGAGCGAGTGGAGCCAAACCGGGACAGCCGGAGCAAGCAGCGACAGCCGGAGCGAGTGGGGCCGAGCGGGGCCAACTGGAGCAAGCAGAGCTGATTGGAGCGAGCGAGCGGGGCAGACTGCAAGTGGGGCTGGCTGGAACAAGGGAAAAAAAAAGATGGGGACAGGCAAGGGGTCTTTGTAAGGAAAGTAGTAACACTGGCAATGGGAAATTTATTATAAAACTGAAAAATGAATCACATAAGTAAATACGGTAAGGATAATGGTGAGGGAGTTGGAAATACTCAAAGTTAGTAGGCATGTTGGTTTATGCCTGGTATCCTAACAGTATCATCTGAAAGAGACTGGGAACAGGAGTGGTCTAACATGAAGAACGTGGAAAGTAAAGGTGGTTCTGATTCTAAATTGAGTCCTTCTGCTTTAAAAGATATTATTAGGACATTGCTGATACTTCCGTGGCTTCTCAGGCTATGATGTTAGTAATGCATGAATGTTAACTTTGTTTTGGTGGTTGTATCACAGTTATGAAGGGGAGTGGCAAGCATTTGGTGGTTATGGGTGAGACAACAGGTTGGAAACTTACTTCCAATAAATTCTTTTTTGTCCTTTATAATTTTCTGTAAATTTAGTTTATTTTAGGATGAGATTCAGGTTCAGAGAAAGACTGTTGTCTATTTAAGTGTACAGCTATAGAGGAAGATACCCTGCATTGACCTCTGGCCTCCCTATTCACATGCATGGGCTCGTACACACACATACAAAATAATTGAAGAAATGCGAGATGGGCTAACATGCTTAAGTTACTTTAGCATAAAATATAATTATAGGGCTGGTAAAATGGCTTGGTAAAGGGGCTTGCCCTGAAAACCTGATGACCTCAGGTTGAACCTTAGAACTGAAATAAAGGTTCATTTGACTCCAAAGTTGTCCCTGGCTGCTACATATGACAAGGCATGCATGCACCACACTCCCATCCACCCATTAATATATATTTTTAAATGTATAAAACGTAAACCCACTCTCTTGTCATAGCAGCCTCCTTTATTTAGAATTGTGCTGAAAAGAAATGTTTTTACTGTATGGATAGATACTCTTAGATACTCTTTGAGAGAAATAGAATTTGAGGAATGTAAATGTTTAAACCCAGTTCTTGTGACATTATTGTTACTTAAAGAGATTCCTCTTCCCCAGGTAAACTGCTGCTTATTTTAGTAGTTAAGAAAACATCAGTTACCTTATTGCTTTACTATTTTGATCTTTTGTACTATATTTGATCATTTGATTTTTCTGTTTATAGATCTGTTGGCAGAACATTTTGCACAATGGATGGGCGTGGAAGTCCAGTTCATATTCATCCTTCCTCAGCAGTAAGTTCTAGTTTATTTGGTTGGTTGGTTAGTTGGTTTTGAGAGAAGGTCTCTGTGCTGCTGAGGCTGTACTCTTTCCTCTGCCTCCCAAGTGGTGAGACAGACTTACTGACTTATACCGCCTTGCCTTGTAAAGCACTCCTTTGTGGGTTTGGTTTTTGTTTTGTTTTCTCTTGCACTTTACATCCTCAGCCCTTAAAAAGTCCTCTTTTTCAATAAAAGGTTTTATGGGAGCGTGGAGAGGCATATGCATGGAGAGGTTAGAGAGTAACTTGCAGGAGTCAGTTTTTTCCTTCCACCAGGTGGGTCTTGAGGACTGAACTCTGGTAAGTTGAGCCATCTTGACAGCCCTAATATATCTTATTTTTAATGACAGGTAGGCATTTGTAAGAATAGAGTACTAACATATCAGTGTCTTCTAGTTTTCACTGAAATGTCTATATATAGAGAGCTTAGGGGTATTGGTTAGCATATGATTTCTGTTTTGTGGAAGAAAATAGGCATTCAGAGGGTTTCAGGTTATTTTTCTGTTATTTTGGAGACAGGTCCCCTGTATGTAGTTCTTGGCTGTCTTTATTTTCTTGCTCTTATTTAGAATGGGGCTGATTACTAATATTAATAAATTATCATTAAATTTTTATATAGCTTCATGAACAGGAAACCAAACTTGAATGGATAATTTTTCATGAAGTATTAGTTACCACCAAAGTCTATGCAAGAATTGTGTGTCCAATCCGTTACGAATGGGTGAGAGACTTACTACCCAAGTTGCATGAACTTAATGCACATGATTTGAGCAGTGTGGCTAGACGTGAAATGAGAGAAGATGCAAGAAGAAAATGGACAAATAAGGAAAATGTGAAACAGCTAAAGGGTGAGTGAATCATAGTTCTATTCTGTTTTTCTAAGAAGGGGTTTATGTTGTAGACCAGAATGGCCTCAAAGGTCTGGTGATCCTTTGCCACACCATCCTCAATACTGGGATTATAGGTGTTCTCTTAACTATGAAGCTGTCTTTTTCCCAGTGAATTTTTCCCCCTTTGAACACTCTCCTGGATCTCACTCTCTAGACCAGGCTGGCTTGAAGTCAGAGATCTGCCTGCCTTTGTCTTCTGAGTGCTGAGATTAAAGGTGTGCACCATCACTGCCTGGCTCACTCCTTTGTTTTCCTTTTTCCCAGTTTTATTTATGTTGTCAGGATCAGCAGCAAGTGCCTTTATCTGCTGGCTCATGTACTTTTTGTTGTACTGGTTGTCCTAGGGTCTTGTTCATGTGAAGTGTACATTGTTCCACTGAGCTCAGCATCCCCACCTACATGCTTTTGCAACCAGACTTTTGGTTAAACAACATTTAATTTCCTTTTGATCTTTATTTGTAAGAAAAAATATTTGTATGTATATGATGTGTATATTCCTGTGTGACCATGCACACATGGAGGCGAGAGGACATCCTCAGTTATTGGTGCTTGCTCGAGACAGGTCTCTGGTTACTACTATATACTAGCTGGCCTGGAGCTCATAGTTATTTTCTTGTCTCTACCTTCGATGCTATACAAGTGCATGCTACTGAACCATCTCCTCAGTCCTTTTTTCTTAATGTTGAAAATAAGGTATATTTATACTATTTTCAGATGGAATATCAAAAGAAGTTCTAAAGAAAATGCAAAGAAGAAATGATGACAAATCCATATCAGATGCACGGGCTCGTTTCCTTGAGAGAAAGCAACAGAGAATCCAGGACCACAGTGACACATTAAAGGAAACAGGCTAAGCAGTGGACTATCCAATTCAGGAAGCAGGAAAGCAGCCAGGAAATGTGCTTCTGTTTTGCCAGTTATTTCAGACAGTACTGTCAGAAGGAAGTGGTCAGCAGCTGTTCCTAGCCTCTGAGCCGAAAGCAAATCAGAATTTATAAATCACATCTCATCAATACTAACAAATGACATTTTGAAAGGAAAGATTGGGTTGCATAGTCATAGTACATGAAACCAATCAAAGATGATACAATATTTTCCTCACTTCTGTTTTGCTGGCCTTAACTGGTATCAAACAGTGTCACTGAGATATTTTCAAAGAACACTGAATTGTATTTAATCAGCGTGTATTCCATTTGCATTGAAGCATTAAAGATTATTTTCCTTAAATCTCTTCAAGGCCTTCTTATTGCTGTTAGAATAGTGTTGTATCAGGTATGTGACCATTTCAGAAGGCTGAACTTACATAGAGGTTTTTACTCAGCAATACTTAGATGTCTAACAGTTTAATTGCTCCAGAGCTTTATAGGTATTTAAAGACTGATTAGTAAATAAAATTGCGTATGGCAGGACTCTTTCTTAAATTAATCCTACTCCTTAAATTGATTTTTTTGGGATTATACAAATTCCTTTTTATATAAAAGTATATTGTTTAAAACAGTAGCTATAGCCATTAACCAAAGGACAGATGTATATGTGTGTGTGTGTGTGTGTGTGTGTGTGTGTGTATGTATGTATGTATGTATGTATATGCTACATATCACACACACACACACACACACACACACACAGTTCTTTTTAACTGTTCCTACATACTTGTGTGTCAGCCCATGTATGTAGGTGTGACCAATTTCAAGCAGCCCCTCCACCTGGCCTACTCTCTTGACTGTAGCTGCTTGGGTAGGACCATTTAAACACCTATTATGCTAATCTTGAGATAGGACTTTCAAAGCAGCCAACACTTCACTAATGTTTCAAATCAAAACCTTGAGGCTAATATTACACTCAGGCCACCCTCAGCACTTGCCTCCTCTTGTTTACTGCCTTGTATTGTAGTTATGTGTGTATATGTCTGTCTTTCTCATTAGATTATACGCTCCTTGTGGGCAGGGTCTATGTCGTTTTCACCTTTGTACCTTTCATGGCACCTAGCTTAGTGCTTTGCACATCGTAGTCACTCAGTGTTTGTTAATAAAGCTACTAGTGTCATTAAAACTCTGCAGATAGTATGTGGATTTTTGTTTTCAGTTTTTTTTTTTTATTCTTTTTATGTAACCCTAGTTGGCCTGGTATTACTGTATAGAACAGGCTGACCTCAAACTCAGTTATCCTCCTGTTTCTCTCTGCCTCTCAGGTGGATTTTATATACTTGTACCACTATACTTGGCAACATTTTATATCTTTAGTATAAAAATGCCTAATTTGTTTTAATTCTATCCTATGGTATCTCAAAAGTTTTAAGTTCAGTAGTTACACTTGAAGCCTTTCTGAAAAATTGGTGATAGCCCGAATCTTGCTTTTCTGTGAAGGTAAGTAGTGATAATTAGTTTAATGTTTACAGTATCATGAATCTTCTTAAAAATCATTTAGGCTGTCTGGGCAGTGGTAGTGAATGCCTTTAATAGCTGTTCCTACATACTTGTGTGTCATCCCATGTATGTAGGTGTGACCAATTTCAAGCAGCCCCTCCACCTGGCCTACTCTCTTAACTGCAGCTGAGAGGTAGAGGCAGACAGATTTCTGAGTTCAAGGACAGCCTGGTCTACAGAATGAGTACCAGGACAGCCAGGGCTACACAGAGAAACCAAAAGAAGAATCATTTAGGCCTTCCAGTTTTCCTTTTCAGGTGTTTTTTTATCCTTAGAAATAGAGATGTGGGTAGATTCTTCAAATGAAAACTTTTTGTTGTTGTTGTTTTTGTTTTTTTGTTTTTCGAGACAGGGTTTCTCTGTATACAGCCCTGGCTGTCCTGGAACTCACTTTGTAGACCAGGCTGGCCTCAGAAATCTGCCTGCCTCTACCTCCTGAGTGCTGGGATTAAAGGCGTGTGCCACCACGCCCGGCCAAATGAAAACTTTTATAATTTTTTTGTTTAGCTTTATTTTTATCTTCTGTGTATGGGTGTGAATTTGTCTGCATATATGTCTGTGTATCACATGTGTGCCTGGTACCCCTGGAGACCAGAAGCAAGCACTAGATCCCCTGGAACTGGATTTAGAGTTCCAGCCATACAAGTGCTATCAATCAAACCAGGGTCCTCTGAAAGAACAGCCAGTGCTTTTACCTGCTGAGCCATCTCTCCAGATTCTGAAAGCTCTTTTGAATCATAAAATATTAACCACCACATTCTACATCTATAGTCTAAATTCAAATTTCATCAGTTGTTCCAATAATCTCTTTTACTTTTTAAGCAGACTGAAAGTAGGCAATAGAGAGGAAATCTCAGGAGAGAGAAAGGGTTTCTTCTAAGGGAGGAATAGGCCTAATATTTTATTGTTGTTTGTTTGTTTGTTTTGAGCCAGAGTTTCTCTCTGTAGCCCTGGCTGTCCTGGGTAGTTATTTTATATGGTATTAGTTTGGCTTTCTCTCTTTTTTCCTAAAACTGTGTGTGTGCATGCTTACCAGCTCATGAGTAGGCCAGGGGTGGGCATCAGGTGTTAGTATCTCACACTCTTCACCCTCATTGTTCTGAAACAAGGTATCTCACTGAACCGAGAGTGATTACCAACTGGCTAGAGTGGCTGGCCAGCAATTCCCAGGAATCATCTCCACCTCCCAGCACAGGGATTACAGGTCCAAGTGTGCTGAGGATCTGAACTCAGGTCTGCATGCTTGCATATCAGTCTACCCAGCCCCACAATTAGACAATTGTTACTTGAATGTTACATAAGCTATCAGAATCTCTGCTAGGTTATCATAGCTGAAAGTATACGTACTTATCCTCATTAGTGATACTAATCTGTATTAGATGGTTTTTAAGGAAAGTTTCTTCAACCTACTTCTTTTATAATTCCAAACTATTTGGGGGCTGGAAAGATGGATCTTTGGGTAAAGGCATTTGTAATACAAGCCAAATAGAGCCTGAGTTTGAGTCCCTGAGCCCATGTAACTTAAAGAGACAAACAGTGCCAAGAAGTTGTCCTCTGACCTTAGTCCCTGTGCTATGGCACAGGAGGCCACACAAACACACCATGCCTACACCTATATAGTAATAAGTATTTCCCATTTAAAAAGTCATTTGAAGGGAAGATACTTTAGGATTATTAAAATATCACAAAACACAAGGATCTATGTAAATTTTTGATTCTTGCTTGAGTCAGCTTTATGGGTGTAATTTTGTTCATTTTGAAACATTGTCTTGTTTATAGCCTAGACTGGTCTAAAGTAAAATGCTGGGATTACAGACATAAAAACAAACCCAGTTTTATATGGTACTGGGGCCTCATAAATGCAGTTATTTTACCAACTGAGTTATATTTCTAGCTTCAGGTACTTTTTTAAATGTATGCATTTATTTTTTGGTATTATAAGGAAAAACATTCCTTGAAGAGGAATTTCCAATAAACATTTGAGTTCTAAGAACAACAATGTACTAACACAGAAAGCTCCAGGGACGCTCATAGACATAAAATTTAAAAAGGAAAAATCTTTGGGCTTGAGAGATGGATGTCTTAGAGGCTAAAAGGACTTGCTGTTCTTCTAGAGACGCAGAACTCAGCTCTTAGCATCCACTGGCCTCCATGGTTCTGTATCACATGACAGACACATCTCTACACATGTGGTGACACCTACCTTTAATACCAGCACCGGGCAGGCAGCTCTGTCTTTGAGGGTGGCCTGGTTTATACATAGTTGTTCCAGGCCACACAGGTTTACACAGATCCTATCTCCACTCCCACCTAACAAAACAAAACAAAACAAAACACAAAACCTTGGGTTATTTGAGAAGGTGGACTAACAGATTTACTTGGTGCATAGAGTATATATGTAGGAAAATAATAATCTCAAAAGCCTAAAATCACAGATCATGGAAACCTGTGGAGTGGGAACTATGGAACATACTGATTTGTTAGGAATGTCATTACAGCTTTGACATAATTGTGAAAATATTAATAAAATCCTCTCAATTTCTATTAAGAGGATTATTATGGGAATGTGTGATCTAATTTAGGCAGGAAGTTGAAGAGTTAAGGTAGTATTGAGAGTTAAGGTAGTGGTTTTAGGGGGGGTTTGCTCTGGAAAGAATGGAAACTTGCCTTCAAATTGCTAAACAAAGGAAACAATGTTATACATGATTAATCATTTCGTTAAAAAAGAATGAACCTTAATAATTAAATGCTATTTCTTTTTGCAAGAAGAGATCTTAATGAGATTTCCAGTTTTTATCTTCATTTCCTGTGCTTGTGTGTGTGCTACAGAGTGCATATAGAGAGCAGAAGGGCTACTAGTGGGATTTAGTTCTCTCCTTCCAGTATGTGGTTACCAGAAATGGGACTCAGATCATCAGGCTTGGGAGCAGGCACCAGTATCCACTGAGCCATCTCACTGGCCCTAACAAATTTAAATTGCAATCTTCAGTCTCTCAAAGATTTTCAAAATAATTCTTACTATTTGTTCACTGCTCTTACAAATTTAAAATACAAATTAATAGAAAATTTCCCTAGTGAGTTCATTTAAAGATCAAATAATGTGTCCAGATAAAAATACACCTGATTTCCCTAATGTAAGATGACTTGATTTTTCACTTAAAATGTATGAAATGGGCTTGTAATGGTATGTAATCCAGACTATACCCTAGCATCAGATTGATGTTTATGTTACATATAAACTGGGGTTTTGGTACTAAGGATTGAACTTTGAGTCTTGTACATAATAGGCAAGCACTCTACAACTATTAGCAGACATCCCCAGCCCCTGGAAGTGTAAATGATTGTTCTGTTAAGTCCAGGTTTGTTATTGGCATGCTAGCATAGTCTTCAAGTTAAGGGTAAAATAGTCAATGAATATTCTGGCTAGAGAAGGCACATGAGTTTTAAGCTGAGTTATCAAGAAATAGGACTTAACTGAAACAAAAATTGGAGTAAAGGAAACAGTTAAACAATGGGAAAGGTTCTGAATATACTGAGAGGGGCTTTAAAAGAGGTGTTACAGTTTCCAGCCTGCATCCTGGGTAAACACTCAGTATGTCAACTAATAGTGTAAGTGCCATTCATTTTCTTGAAGTCAGAGTCTCTTAGACTCAAGTTCATTATGTAGCTGAGGGTGACCTGGAATTCCTGATTCTGCCTGTACTCCTCAATTCCTATGATTGCAGGCATATACTACCACACTGATTTTATGTGGTGCTGGATAGTGAAGCCAAGGCTTCATGTTTTCTAGGGTAAGTACTCTACCAGCAGAACTATATATCCTCAGCCTGAATGCCATTCTAACAGAGAAAACCTTTTAAGTCTGCAGAGATTTTCTGTTGTAGTATGTAGTACTTACAGTCCATCATTGTGTGCCAGTGTGTTCTTCTAATTAATTCCCCTTAAAGATATAAATATATATTTTTAATCATCCCTTAGTAATGAGGCTTATCTTACCATATCTGAACTAGAGGCTGAACTAGATAGTAATTAGAATTATACAGAGACTGTTTATAAGAGCTGTTTTTGTCAGATTAGTTTTTATTTAAAGCTTCTTATATTTGTGTAGGTAGTGGACCTAAGAACCTTTTATGGCTCTTGGTGTTAACAGGGCTGGCTCAGAAAAAGAAAAAAAAAATTGTAATCATTAAATATGGGGTAGGTTTCTATATTTGTTACTTTTCTGTAAAATCTCTTTGTGATAAAACAGCATGACCCAAGGCAATGTAAGGAAGACAGAGTTGACTTTGACTTACAGTTTCAGAGGCATAAAAGTGGCAGGCACGGCAGCAGCAGGGAGCCATGAGGTCATGTCCTGAATGGCAAGCCTGAAGTAGAATGAACTAGAATCAGGGTTAAGTCATAGACTCGCAATGTCTGCCTGCCCAAGTGATGATCTACTTCTTCTAGAAAGAACATGCCTCCTAAGCATTCCCAGACAGCGCCACCACCGAGGGACCACACACCCAAATGCATAAGCCTAGGGGTTACATATCTCTCTTGATTACTGGGGCCATTTCTCCAATCCCAGTTATGTATTTCTCATTCAAAGTATTACAGCTTAGATCTTGAATGCCATGAATTTTTAAAATCATTGCAGTATCACAGAATGAATAGAAGCTTTATAGTTGTATTAATAGACAATGTAAAAGTTAGTTACTTAGAACATGAGCAAGCAGGAAAAGCCAATCATCATGTATATAACATTTTCACGTTTTTCTTTCCCCCTTCCCCAAGACTGTGTTGCCTTGGCTATACTGGAACTTGCTTGTAGATAAGGCTGGCCTCAAACTCAAAGAATTGCCAGCCTCTACCTCCTAAGTGCTGGGATCAAAGGAGTGTGAGTTTTGACAGTATAACTTTTTTGTTTTATTTTAAATTATTTATGTATATAAGTGCACTGTAGCTGTCTTCAGACAACAGATGAGGTCTTCAGATCCCATTACAAATGGTTGTAAACCACCATATAGTTGCTGGGAATTGAACTCAGGACCTCTGGAAGTTAGTACCCTTAACAGCCGAGCCATCTCTCTAGGCCTCAATTTTATTTTATTTATTTTTTGAGGTTTATTTATTTATTTGGGGGGGGTGTTTTTTTTTTTTCTAGACAGGGTTTCTCTGTATAGCCCTGGTTGTTCTGGAACTCACTTTGTACACCTGGCTGGCCTTGAACTCAGAAATCCACTTGCCTCTGCCTCCCAAGTGCTGGGATTAAAGGCGTGCAACACCACTGCCCAGCTTTAATTTATTTTTAAAAAACCAGTCTTGCTGTGCATTTGTGGAATCCTGGAACTTGCTATTTAGACCAGGCTAGCTTCTTAATTCACATTAATTCTCCTGTCTCTTTCTCCCAAGTGTGGGAATGCAGGTCAATGGTAGAGCACTTGCCCAGTATGTGGTGTCTAGCCTTGCCCCCTCCCCAAGCTTTCTTTTTCTTGTGCTCTAGGTTTGGTACATACTAAAGTCACAATGTTTGTTAGGATTATTATATAAAACTTCACCATGGTGAACATACGATCTTTTAAGATTCAGAACTGCTTTCCTGTACCAATTTTCTGAACTTTAAAAAAATATCTTGCTGGGCAGTAGTGGCACATGTCTTTAATGCCAGCACTTGCGAGGCAGAGGCAGGCAGATTTCTGACTTCGAGGCCAGCCTGGTCTACACAAAGAAACCCTGTTTGGGAAAAAAAAAATCTCTGTGTACGAAGAGAGGGTGTTGGATCCCTGAAGTTCCAGATGATTGTGAGCTGCCCAAAGCGGGTGCTGGGAACTGAACTCTGATCCTCTCAGAGAATTCTTAACCGGCAGCCCTCCCTATATCAGTTTTTTTTTAAACCCTTTAAAAAAGAATTTAACATCTGTGTATTTGACATTACAGAAGCTGAAAAATATTTAAAGGCATAAACTAGGTTATAATTCCTTAAAACTTTATTACTGATTTAACTAAAACTTTACTAAGGTTCAGTCTTTAACTAGTCTGCCCTGAGGTAGTGAAAGCTTACTATAACTTGTTACTGAGAACTATTTGAGAGTGTCAGAACTGATTTTATTTTTTTTTCCGAGACAGGGTTTCTCTGTGTAGCCCTGGCTGTCCTGGAACTCACTGTGTAGACCAAGCTGGCCTCGAACTCAGAAATCCACCTACCTCTGCCTCCCAAGTGCTGGGATTAAAGGTGTGTGCCACCACGCCTGGCCAAAACTGATTGTTAAAGGAACAGATTTGTGGGTCATAGTTTGCTTTGACCTGAAGACAATAACTCAAGAAAAAAACAGTTCTACATTTATAGAAGATAAAATGCTTGGTATGTAAGCATGGAGACTGAGTTTGATTCCCACTCAATAGTTTTTTTTTTTTTTTTTTGGTTTTTTTTTTTCGAGACAGGGTTTCTCTGTATAGCCCTGGCTGTCCTGGAACTCACTTTGTAGACCAGGCTGGCCTCGAACTCAGAAATCCGCCTGCCTCTGCCACCCAAGTGCTGGGATTAAAGGCATGCGCCACCACGCCCGGCTCCACTCAATAGTTTTAAAAGTTTTGTTTTTATTTTTATTTTTTTAAATCGGCACACAGTGGTATGTGCTTATAATCCTGTTTTTGGAAGCATGCGAGACCAAAATGAGATGAACAGTTCTTGAGAATCATCTGAGGTTGCCTTCTGGCCTCCATGTTCATATATTTAAGAGATGTGGGAGGGAAAGTCATGTAACAAATCATTCCCACAACTTACTCTCATTGCCCTTTCATTTAACAGAACCTCTCAAGCTTTTATGACCTGTTACTGGGTGAGGAAAAAGATGATTGACATTGACCAATGTTCTAAGATGACTTTTTGGGGTGAGGTAGGTTTTTGGTTTGTTTTTTATTTTTTGGGGTGAGGTAGGTTTTTGGTTTGTTTTTTATTTATTTTATGTATGTGAGCATACTGTAGCTGTCCTCAGACACACCAGAAGAGGGCATCGGATCTCATTACAGATGGTTGTGAGCCACTATGTAGTTACTAGGGATTGAACTCAGGACCTCTGGAAGAGCATGCAGTGCTTTTAACTGCTGAGCCATCTCTCCAGCTTGGGGTGAGGTATTTTAAGAGCAGGGGTCTTACTTTGTAATTCAGGCTGATCTGGAAACTACTATGTAGTCTAGGCTGGCTTCAAACTCAAGGCTGATCTTCCTCTTGACTTAGCCTTCCAAGTGCTGGGATTAAAGGTATGACGCTCCACATTGCCTGAAATGACCTCCTAAGGGAATGTTCTAAGCTACTCCCTTCCTCTGCCAGTATCTGTTAGAAACTGGGGGGACCTGAGTGACCAGAGTCAAGGTTGGTTCCCACAAGATTAGTCTTAGCCTTTCATTTCAATATACTTGGTGCTGTTATGGTGACTACTCACCATACATCTTATTGCCATCCCTGATACATTATAAAACTTGTCTATAGGGTATTCAAGAACAGCTTGACAGTGAAAGATAGATATAAACTCAGGTCCATTTCAGACTAAAATAGAAAGGCCATATTGCTTTGCAAATGTTTTTTGTCCACTCTTTGTCCTTGTTGAGGAACTTTGCCTATAGTCTGATCACACTGAACTGAAACACAGCAGGCACTATGTTGACCAATCCCTGAGACTCAAGGAATATTCTTTCCTAGTGGCAAGTGCTATGGTTCTCTCTTATCTTGCATGAAAAGCTACAATTCTTATCAGTAGCTCTAAGGGGCTGAGGTATTTTAAAGGTGCTGTTTAAATGGCAAAACCAGTTATCTTACCTGTATAATTCCAAAGTGTCTCTTAGGGTTTCTAAAATCTGAATTATATTTGGTATAAAGCATTAGAGTTCTACTTTCCAATTAATCATTGACTATCTGATGAATGTCTTTATGACTTTTACACTGCAATTAGCTCAAGCTGTTTTTAGAAGGCTTTGAGATTGCCTTAAGATGAACTGCTATGGAGGAATCCTATAAAAAGGTTTGGCTTTGGGGTGCAGACAGTGAGGGAGAGACAGTTTCTCTGTAGTTTAGGCTGCCCTTGAATTTCCATCAACCTCACCCACTGAAGATGAGACGGAAGTCTCAACTACAGGTGTGAGCCATCATTCTGGCTATCAAAGTTTTTGTTTTGAGGCAGGGTCTCATGTAGCTGTCTGTTCAATATAGGAAACCAGCCCCGAATTTCTGACTCTCTTCACTATTATACTGGCCTCCCAAGTGCCAAGTGCTAGGATTACAGGCATGTACCAGCACACCCAGCGGAAAAGTGGTGGGTTTTGCTTTGTGTTCCAAGATGATTACACATCTATAACCACTTCAGAGTTCCTGGCATAAAATATAGAACTGATAAACAATATAGTTTTCTTGTGTAGGTTTTGAGAAACTACAATTCCTCAAAATAACATACAAAGCAATGTTTTTGTTAAGGCACTTACTATATAAGGGCCTGCTGTTGATAACTCTGTAAAAATAGCTTCAAATTCAGACCTTGACCATTTAGTAACATGGCCTCTTTACTAAAACATGGCAAACTAAAAGCCAGGGTGATGACTCATCCTTTGCAGCAGTCTGTTCGGGCGAAAAAGTTCCTCAGGATTTGTTTTAGAGCGTATTAGGTTATCTATTTTAAGGTAACACTTAAAACCACGCCTTTCAGGTATAGCTTAGAAAACTTAGTGCCTCAGCATTTGGGATTTCTAAACCAGGGAACTGTCCTTTCTAATCATCTTTTATTACAACAGATTACTGATCTTTAAGAGGCAAGCCAGTTTGGAGCTGTTTTAGTTTGGGGGAACAAGGTTCTGCTATGTGGTATGGCCTTCTTGAACCCTAGATCTTCCTGCCTCAGACCCCTCCAGTGTGAGGATCACAGGTGAGCACCACAATGTCCCCAGCTTTGGGTACCATTATCATTTAGACTATTTTTTCTCTTGGGAAAAAAAAGAAAAAAAAAAAAAAAAAAGGGCATTAACTGTTTAAGGTGCCTTTGCTGAGTGAAATCTGCTTAGTCATTTTAGTTGCTTTTAGTGTTTTTCTCCAATACTGCCTTTCATATTTAGGCTGAGAGGAGAATCTGGCAGGCAAGGCAGCAGTCCTATTAATAAGTAGAATGATTTGGGATATCACCATCTACTTTTCTTCTTTCTAAATGATTTCTGAAAATCATTCTTGAAATTTCTATGTGTGATGACAAAGCAGTCTCTGTACTTTTTGGTTAGGTATTCCACACCAAGGAAGTAAAATCAACTGCTCTGGGGATTTGAAATGTCCTTTCATGCAGGGTCTGTATGAAAATACAAGGCACTTGTCAATAAATTGAACTGTGGTGATCTGTTCATGATGAAGAACTGTGGGGATCTGTTCATCCCAAATTCTGAGATTGAAAGTGCAATTCTATTAAGCTACTGACATTTCTGTAATAAAACAATAACTCCCTTAGAATTTTAATTTAAAAATTGTCCACTTCTAAAAAAAAAAAGGACTTAAAGCCTTTAGACTCATATTAAAACAATTTTTTCAAACGTTGCAGGACAGGGCACATTCAAGTGCTTAAATGAAATTATCCAAACACAAAGCACTCTAAAAATGGTGGCAAGGCTCTTCTTCAGAACAGGGTCTGTCTGCCTTCTCACTTGCCTGGTTCTCCTCTCAGCCCAGATATGAAAGGCAGTATTTGGAGGAAACACTAAAAGCAACTGAAATGACTTAGCAGATTTCTGTAAGCAAAACCGCTTACGCCAAATTATTGTACACCCAGTGGTGTCTTGTCTTAAGTTCTTTAGGTGAAAGGGGCATTGAAAGTAATTTTCTCAAGAACTTTCAGGGGGATTAAGACGAAATATGTGGAACTGAACTCTCTAAATCTTCCTTATATTGGTGCTATTGTGAGACATTACATCTTACACTTTAGCAAGAGCTCTGGGGCGGCTAGTAATCGCTAATGAATGCTGTAGATAGCTTACTGCTGTAGGAAGGCAAAGTGCTCCGGTTTTGAAGGGCTTACATCGCCCACTCAACTACAGGCAATGGTCCTACTAACATGTATGACTAACAGCCCCTCCGCTCCAAGGCAGCCCCTGAGGTTTCTTTCCTCAGACATCCTTTGATCTACATCTTTTAAGATTTTTCCTGGCAGCCCCTGAGGTTTCTTTCCTCAGACATCCTTTGATCTACAATCTTTTAAGATTTTTCCTGTTGCCGAACCCTCCAGTTCTCGAAGGCCAAACTGATCTCTACACTAGCCTGGTCTAAGTCCACCAAAATGTCCGCGGAAGCGCTCTCCAGGGGCCAGCAGGAGATACTTCTCCCATGGCCTTCCCTGTCCTTTGAGATGGTTTATCTGAGGAATTCGAGAGCCATCCGGCTCTCCTGGCGTCAGAAGGGCGTGCGTCAGGGCAGGGAGGCTTGCAGCTCAGCCTGGTCCCCCTCCCTGAGGTGTCAGCAACCACCCACTGCGCGAAACCAGGCGGGGGAGGCGCGCCGCCGCCGGCCGCCCGAGGAGCTCTGCGGCGGGGATCGTTTCCCTTAGTCACCGCGGGCCCCCACGCCGCGGCCTTCTCCTCAGGCACTCGGGTGTCCTCACGCCCCGGCCGCCACGCCGGCAGGGGGCTCAACCGCCACCTCCTCCCCAGGAGCAGCGGCCAGTCTCCTGCCGCTCGCCCCCTACTCTGGCAGCCTTCAACCGACCCTTTCCCTACCCGCATCACGTGCACCGGGAAGTGCGTGGGTGGGTCCTACAGCGCCTACGGAAATGACGTAGTTCGCCCCGAGTCGCATGATGTGGCAAAATGTTAAAAAAAAAAAAAAAAAAAAAGTGGGAGGGGGGAGGGGAGAAAGGAGAAACCGGAGCCTGGGGAAAGTGATGAGTCTAGAAAAAGTAGTCCCTCGGTTCCTCTGTTTCCCCGCCGCCGCATCAGCGCAGAGCGCTCCGCGCACTGCGTCCCTGAATTCCTACGCCCGACCGCGGCGCGGCGTCCGTGGAAGGCTACATAAGGCGGACGGCGTGAGGAGGCTGGGCGGAGTTCTGCCTCGGGATCCTTCCGCAGGGCTCAGCCGTTTCCGGAGTCTGCGCTGCTCCCGGTTCCGCCATTGCGGCTCTCCCGGCCCCTGGAGCCTCCGCCCCCGACCCAAGCTCTCTCGTCTGCCTGCCAGTTCCCTGCGTCCCCGGAGAGTATCCCTCTGAGCCCAGCCTCCCCTCCCCTTCCCCGTCTCCTCCTCTCCCTTGGAGAGCCCGGGCAGGCACTGCCCTGCAGCCCCAGTGACAGGAGGAGACCATACTCCCCGACAGCGCCATGGCCCAGATTCTGCCTATTCGCTTTCAGGAGCATCTCCAGGTACGTATGAGTCGGGGCTGCTGAGGGAATTTTCGAGGGTCTTGGGAAGGAAGAAGCTAGCGGCCCGGCCCGAAAGGGATCGAGAGAAGGGGAGTGGGGGGTGTCGGTATTTGGCATAGGTGGAGGAAGGACAGTGTCTTAAAAGCTTAAAGGGTTAAATGATATGAGACTAGGATGGAAATGACGAATCGGAGTGCAAAGGGCGGCGAGGCCAGGCCTTACGTCTGACGGCCTCTTATTCTGCTTCCTGGATTGCAAGAACTGCGCATACGAGACCCCCCTTTCCATTTTACTCAGTTCATTCATTTGGGTTGGGGCTAGGTGGGGGAGCTTCTCGCGCGTTCCTCTCAGGGCAAGATTTCTCGTTAACCCCGGGCGATGCGGGGCTGTCACCTTCCCTTAGTCTACTCCCATTTCTACATCGAGTCTGCACCCAGGAATTGTGTGGCGGGTGGGTTGGGGAGGAGCTGCATCCTCCCTCTGCAGCTCACCACTGAGAAAGGCACCTTGGGGTTAGGGTAGCAGTGGCTCCTGGCTTGCTTTCCCTGAATCTATAAGGAACCGAAGGTCACACTCACTGAAGGAACAGAAAGAAGATAGAGGGGCGGCAAGGGGCGGTGTCAGTCTCAGTGCCTGGGGTCAAGGTCCCAAGGGGAACGCGCATATTTTTCCTTTCTTGGTTTCTTCGAGGGTTAGTGTAGCTCTTAGACTCACTTTGATTCTTGCAGGTAGGGAGAGTTATTTAGAGGTTATTTATGGCCCTTTGGAATTTAGCAGGTAGTTGTGGGATTATGGCAGGAGTACATCTCACAGGACTGCGTGGAATTCAGCAGAGCCTGTTGTAAGTGCATACCTGCTCTGTGGCAGTACCTAACTAGTTGATCTGGCTCCTTTTTAATAGTCTGGGGCGCCCCCCACTGCACCTTATCCTGGAGTCAATACACCATTGTCTAACCTGGCAACCTGCCAGCAGTTGGTCTAGGCAGGTGACTGACTGTCGGAGGGCTTCGCTGAATTACGATTCTTCTAAACTGCTGATTTTCCTGGTTCACTTGTCCTGACTCTTTGACATCATAATTTCTTCATATTAATTTACTTTCCCTCAAGTATCCCCATGAAGAAATCTGCTTTCAGCTGCATCTTCTGAAGGGCTAATTTCATGAGGGGAGGTGCAGTGATCCAGTTTAAATATTGGTAACTTCTTGAGTGCTTTTATCATTGAAGGCAATCTGATTTACTTTTCTCCATTGATATACATAAAAGGTGTTTGATAATAAAGAGGGTTAACTAAAATTTAGCTACAAGTAAAATAATTATTTATTTATAGACTTTACCGTGTTGCTAACATTAACGAATTATTTTACTTTAGGACTTTAAATGTAAATAATAATAGATCTTTACCCATAAATGACTTGAATACATTTTCTTCACTTATCACTAGTTTTCAAATAATTCATCTGATTTTGGTAATAAGATCTCTATTTTGTAAAGGTCTGAAAAATGTCAAGTGACAATGCTGACAGAGAAGTTAACTTTTGTCCTCAATTCAAGCTTGAGTATCCTCTGTTAAGAATATAAAGAGTTAGGAAGGCACTGTCCTGGATGCTTGTGGACAGTGGGCCCTTCAGGCTGAGTTAAGAGGGAGGCAGCCTGTGTACACTAACAACAGAAAAAAAATTTAGCTTTAATTAATTTGACCATGATTTGGGTTGCTGGTTTTTCTTCTCCCATCTTTGGGATTAACACTTGTCCACACTGAAGTTACCAGAAATAGCTTTCTGCAAATATGTATATAAACCTTACACAAGAGAAGCAAAGACAGCTGTTGATGACATGATCATCCTTGGTGATTTGAGTAATAGTTTTTCATTTCTATTAAACTCAAGACCAGAATTGTTGAATGGTCTTACAGACTGGAATCCAAACTTGTCACTAATTAAAAACAGATTAATGCAGGTGTGGCATGTGAGTAGCAATTTCTGCAAATATTTGAAGCTGTTTTCCTAAATTTAAAGATTTTGAATATTTGCAAAATAGCTTTAGAAATACTCTTGAAGATCTCTGATGTTTATTTTTTGGAGGACCTTGTTACACTTTAGGCTTTGGCTGGTAGGATTCCACTCTAGTAGATAGAGATCAGTTGTGCCAAAAGGGCAAATCACCAATTTTTTCAAGGATAATGTATCTTCTGATCTCAGATTTTTATTCTCTCTTTTAATATACAAACATACAGTGTAAGGATTATTCCAGTTGTCAACTTAAGTCTTTGATTTCCAAGCCTCTGCCATTCTGCTTAGAAAACAACTTTCTAAAACACAAGAGAACTGGGAAGTGAGGACCTAGAGTGTATAGAGGTCACTTGTGAAAGTTAACAGCAAACTCTAAATTAATTAATTTATTTTAAACTTTTTTATGAGAATGTTGCAAATAAAAAATTGCTATTTATTTTCATGTCCCTTTGTGCATTTGTTTAGATGAAGATCTGTCATCAAGGCTTGGAACTACATCACATAATTTTGATATTTTATATGATGAAGGAATTTTTGTTGAGTTGCAGATTCTGAACAAATTCTAGGCTGCAGAACTCAGAAAGTTCAATGCCAGCCAGCAAAACCCTGTCTCAAAGAACCAAACAACACCCCCCCACTGCCTGCAGTTTTCAGTTCCTGCATATTCAGCATTTTGCAATTGACACATTTTGTTGAGCACTTGGATACTTTTAATTTTCATTTACAAATCTTTCCACCCTATTCTTCTCTCTTTGATCCATAAACACAGGCATGCAATGTGTTGCTGAGTTGAATAGTAGGATTCTTGCGAAGGTTTTGGGTTTCAAAGAGAAAGCAGTAATAGATGCGTAGGTAGACTAGAGGAGCATGCCACCTGGAAGTAGACTCTACCATGGAAATAGTTTAAATAAAGACAGATTTTTTTTTTTTTTTTTTTTTGGTTTCTCTGTGTAGCCCTGGCTGTCCTGGAACTCTGTAGACCAGGCTGGCCTCGAACTCAGAAATCTGCCTGCCTCTGCCTCCTGAGAGGCAGGGTCTTAACTATGTAGCCCTAAATGTCCTGTAATTCATGTAGACCAAGCTGGCCTCAAACTCAGAGGTCCACCTGTTTCTGCTTCCCTTGCATTGGGATCACATGTGTGCACCACCTTACCCAGCCCTTCTGGAGTTTTCTAATAGTTGACTTGGTTACTGACTGTTAGTTATTTGACTTGGAGTACGAGTCACAGGAACCATGTTTCAGGGGCTCAGTGTGCAATGTTGCATATGGCCATGGGTAGGAAGCAGATAGTTGGGTTTTGGGGTTTTTTGTTTTTTGTTTTTGGAAACAGTGTCTCACTGTGTAGACCATACTAATCTGTAATTTATTAGTCTCCCTGCATCTAGAGTGATTGCACCCTGTGTCCCACTGCATCCTACTGTTTTGTTTGTTTGTTTGTTTGTTTTTTGTTTTTTCGAGACAGGGTTTCTTTGTATAGCCCTGGCTGTCCTGGAACTCACTTTGTAGACCAGGCTGGCCTCGAACTCAAAAATCCACCTGCCTCTGCTGGGATTAAAGGCGTGCGCCACCACGCCCGGCACATCCTACTGTTTTGTTCTTCCTACCCCCAGGTTTATCTGTTTGGCCCTGGCTGTCCTAGAAATTGTACTGTAGATCAGGCTGGCCTTGAACTCACAAAGATCCACCTGCTTCTGCCTCCCATGTACTGGGATCGAGGGTGTGCTCCACTGCTGCCTAGCTTGTTATTCATTTTTTTAAAGATGGGGTGTCTCTTAGTTGTGTAGTCAAGAAGGCTGGTCTCAAGCTCCTGATGCTCCTGTTTCCACATTCTTTAAGGTGGTAATGGTGAAGTGAACATGCTCCCTGAGTATGTGAGAAATCAGTTCATAGTTGATAGTTCTTTTATACTAGAATGAGTTCATTTTATGTATATGCCTTGCCAAAACTACATGAAATCAGCTTATCTTGTAAGCCAGTGGCAATCATACTTCTAGGTGTCTTCCATCAACCCATGAACTCTAGTTAATGCTATTAACTTGATGATGGCCAAAAGCTTGGATTTGAATGTATTAATGCAAAGTATACCTGTCAAATGTGGGTTCTGAGTTTCTTCTTTTTTTTTTTTTGGTTTTTCGAGACAGGGTTTCTATGTATAGCCCTGGCTGTCCTGGAACTCTGTAGACCAGGGTGGCCTGGAACTCAGAAATCTGCCTGCCTCTGCCTCCCAAGTGCTGGGATTAAAGGCGTGTGCCACCACTGCCCGGCTGGGTTCTGAGTTTCTTTTGTGTTATGGGAAGAATTTTTTTTCCTAATCTGAAATAACTGTTAAACTTAGTTGCCCTCAAAATCAAACTTTATTGACTATTACAGCCACTTGAATATCTATTATGTACTAAAAACTTGTTAAATGTTTTATTTTCGTCCCTCTGGATAGTTCAAATTAGCCCCCTTTAATAGATGAGAAAGCTTATCACACAGATAGTGATTAGATTTTAATGTTTATATTTTCTGTTTGGCAAGGTACTTTCTTCAATAAATAGTCTATATAGTTTTAAGTGCAAAATTTACTATAGTTAGGTCAGTGAGATGGTTTAGATGGTAAAGGCACTTTGCTATGCAAACCCAAACACACTTGAACCCCTTGCACAGAATGAATGCACAGTTGTCCTTTCACCTCCACATATGTAGAATGGCATGCATGTATATGCACACACACATTGTGTGCACATACATTATAATAAATAACATTAAAAATATTTATCACGCCGAGCGTGGTGGCACATGCTTTTTATCCCAGCACTTGGGAGGCAGAGGCAGGCGGATTTCTGAGTTCGAGGCCAGCCTGGTCTACAAAGTGAGTTCCAGGACAGCCAGGGCTATACAGAGAAACCCTGTCTTGAAAGAAAAAAATATTTATCACTATTGCTTGTTCTATACTGAGGTGTTCTTTAATACATATATTTAGTCTTTTTTAAAAAAATGCATTTGAGTATTTTTGTTTGTATGTAGGTGTATGCACCAAATGTGAGCAGTGCCCACAGAGACTAGAAGAGGGCATCAGATGCCCTGGACAATTTGAAGTCACCATATGGATGCTGGGAATGGAACCCAGGTCATGTAGAAGAGTAGCTAGTGTTCTTAACTGCTGAGCCATTTATCAGCAGTTTTACTTCGGGTGGTTTTGTTTTGGAGACAGGGTCTTGCTGTGTTTTAGACTAAGTGCCCTTGAATTCTTCATTCTCCTGTCTTTGCTTGCCAGGGGCTGGAATTACAGGCACATTCTACCATGTCTGGCATAATAGCTTTTATATGAACCAACATTTGTGGTTTTTTTCTCTTTGCCCTAATTATTTAGATGAAACTTTTTTTTTTTTTTTTTTTTTTCTGAGACAGGGTTTCTCTGTATAGCCCTGGCTGTCCTGGAACTCACTCTGTAGACCAGGCTGGCTTTGAACTCAGAAATCCGCCTGCCTGTGCCTCCCAAGTGCTGGTATTAAAGGCGTGCACCAACACTGCTCAGCTAGATGATACTTTTAAAGGGTGTTTTCTCCAAGTTCTCAGCAATGAAATACCCTAGAAAGATTAGGATCAAGTTAATTTTCGACCAGGATTATCTGTATTCGTTTCATAAAGTAGAAGCTTTGGGACTTTCCTATTGTCTTTTCCTTAATGACAAGTGTGTGTTCCATTCTGAAGCCACTGTTATGTATTTTATTTTATGTTCATGGTTTTGGATTTATACTAATGCAGTGTTAATACTTCCTGTCCTGATTTAATAGGTAAATAGTTTTTGCTTTGTTTTGTTTTTTGTTTGCTTTTAAGTTAGGTAAAGCAGCCTTTCTTTTTCAGTTATTTCTGAAAAGAATAGGAACCAAACTAATTAAAGTCACATTTCATCATACGATGAAATTTAAACTGCAGTGTACAATTCTGGAAAATGCCAGTCTGGGTTTTATTTGATTATGTCAGGATTTTAGCTTGTCTCAACTTCCTCATTTAGTATATACTTCCTGTCAACTGTGAAGTTAGCCTATAGTGTAGGTTCTGTTAATTCTCCCAACTGCCTTAGAGAGTTGTCTTTTCATCTACTTAAAGCACACATGCACAGCATGTTGAAGGAGAAAACTACAATCTGCCCACTATTGAAGCCAAGCTCTTGGAGTTCTGCCAGCCTGTTTCCCGTTTCTACCTATGCTATTTCTGGAGTAGGGAAGGGAAGCACCCTATAGTGATACACACCAAGGGGTCTTAGATAAGATGGTCTTAAACGATTGAAACGGAATCTTAGTAGCCGAGAAGTAGGATTTGGTTAACAGTTGTTTTCATTTCCGACTAGCTTGCTCATCTGAAATGAAACCACCAATGACTACCCATGTTTAGCATATTCTACAAGAATTTATAAATGTATAGACTTGGTAACTCTGAGTGGACCTTAATTATTTGAGGACGATTAATCAGGTGAAAAGCAACCTGTAAGAGGTACATGATTCATGAAACCCATATCTTTCCCCATTCTGCAGTAGTCTGTATGTAGGTATATTGAACTGTGGACAAGATAGTTTTGTGTTTGTTTGCTTTTTAACCATAAAACATCCTCTAGGAAACAATCTTTATTAACTCTGGTCCTCTGGAGGAGCAGGAAGTGCTCATCCTATGCATCATCTCCAACACGGGTTTACTTTCCCTGTGTATAAAGAAAGGCAAATGACTGGGTTATTTATTAAGGCTACTGAATCTTTTAAAGTTTATACTTTCAAAGGGGCTAAAAGCTTTTGCATGTGAATGTGAGTGTGTATATGTGCTTACTTGTTGGCAATAAAACCCAGAGGGCCTTGCCCCAGTTAAGTGTAAGCTCTTATTTCTCAGCTAACACCCTAGCCTTTACAAGCCTTTTTCTTTTTTTCTTTTTTTTTTTTTAAATAAAATTTACAAAACCAAAATTAGCCATTTTAACACGACCATGAATGTGAACAGCACCCTGTGCCACATTTGTGGCAGCTCTTGGAAACCCATCACTCACCATCATCATCAGCTCTAAGGAGGCTGAGGCAGGAGGATTTGAGTATGAGGTCAGACAAGACTTTACAGGAAGGCCTCATTTCCAAATAAATAATTGAATGACTTAGTGTTTAAATGTGACATCAGGGAGGCAGAGGCAGGCGAATTTCTGAGTTCGAGGCCAGCCTGGTCTACAGAGTGAGTTCCAGGACAGCCAGGGCTACAGAGAGAAACCCTGTCTTGAAAAACGGAAAAAAAAAAAAGTGACATCAGTTAGGTGTATTTATTTTCAAACATTTTCAATGCATGAAAAGGAAGTTAATAGCTGTTGAGCAGTCTTCCTCTCATTTCCTCCCATCCATTGGCAACTGGTAATCTGATCTCTGTCTCTAAGGACTTAATTTTGTGGCTCTTTTACATAAATGGAATCACACATTATGTTTTGTCTTGTTTCTGCTGTGTTAATGGACAGGTGGAGGGAGGGCAGGATTTTGCTATGTAGCCCAATCTAGAGCTAACTTGGCATCTTCCTGTATTAGCTCTTGAGTCTTAGGATTACAGGCATGTACCACCATGCCTGGCCAAGAACAGGTTACATATTTAGGAATTAAAGAGACCAAAATAAATGGAATAAAAGTTATTTTTAGATACTGGAAACAAACTTTGCTTATATGAAGGAAACAAGATGAGTATGATAAACTAAAACTTATAAGCATTAAAGATATCCCTTCTCCTTGACCAAACAAAAGCAAGATATTTCTTTTTCTTTTTTCTTTTTTTTGAGACAGGGTCCCACTATATAATCCTAACTGGCTTGAAACTTGCTGTGTAGACCATGTTAGCCTTAAATTTATAAAGTTCCACCTGCCTCTGCCTCCTAAGCACTGGGTGTGAGTGACTGTGCCGTGGGCTTCAGCTTTAACCTGTTCAGTGGTTGTATATTACTAAGGTGGATTTTTTTCCCCGTTTGTGATCTACAATTTGAATACATGTCTCTAAAAGCCTAAAATCTGCTTCTTTCCCCTCAATTTCCTCAGTAATAATTGTGACATAGTTAGAGTTTAATACAGTAAAAGTTTGATACAAAAATTGTACTTAAAATACTGGATTGAAGATGGCTATGGGGAAACATACTTGTAATTCCAGCACTTGGGAGGCAGAAGAGTCATGTTGTGGGCCAGCCTGGACTATACATTTGAGATCCTTAAAAAAAAAAAATCACCAGGCAGTGGTGGCGCATGCCTTTAATCCCAGCACTCGGGAGGCAGAGGCAGGCGGATTTCGGAGTTCGAGGCCAGCCTGGTCTACAGAGTAAGTTCCAGGACAGCCAAGGCTACACAGAGAAACCCTGTCTCAGAAAACCAAAAACCAACCAACCAACCAAACAAACAAACCCAATCAAGTTGCCAAATAGTAGGTGCTTAGTTGGTGTTAGTTGAAGACAAAATAATAATTGCAATCTTGTTTGAACTTTCTGAAATGCTCATATTAAGTGATTTTGACACAGCTAGAAACTTTATGTTGGATGCAATTTCATTCACTCATGGGAACCTGAAATTTGTGGCACTTAAGCTCACAAGAAAATATTTCAGTAACTAATCCATAAAATAAAATGATTCTGGTTTTGTAATTTATGGCACCTGGTAAACTGTAAATTGGTCATGCTATAAATAAGTAATCCAAGCAGAAAATGAGCAGTACAGCATTATGTCTAACTTCCTAACAGGCCTGTTAGCATATAGTAGAAATTCACATGAGTATGTGCAGCAGTGGCACTGCTGGGGTTGAACTGAATGGGACCTGAATAGCTAAACAGTCTGTGTCTAGGAGTTAGGACCTAGAAAAGTGGATTTAGATAATCATACCAGGAAATGCTGCTGTCTGCCCAGTTGTGTTCATACCTAACAGCCATGTAGGTGATGTTTTTGTAGTTGTTTTTGTGCAGTCCCAGGGACTAAACCCAGAGCCTTGTGCCTGCCTTTGCTGTTTCTGCTTTTGAGGGTCTGAACATTCTTGAGCTCTTGAAATAAGCCCCCTCTCCTCCCTTTGGTATGTTCTTTGCCTGCACACTGGCATTTGTATAAGAAGGGCCTAATCTTGGAATGCCATTTCCATTTTCAAGATTTTAGGCAAAAAACTTCTATATTCTCTGGAGCTTGGTGAAAATTGATCAAATATTTTATCTGATGATTGGATTTTTAAATGAATGAATAAATTTAGAATTTGTTTTTTTGTTTCATTTTGTTTTGTTTTATTAATTGAGTAATGGGTTATAAGTAGGAAAATTTCTTTATGTCTTTAGGAGACGCTAGTATGATCCAACTAATCATCTTGTTTAAAGTCCATGTCTCGGGCTGTGGGTTTTGCTTGCATTGCATTCAGTTTCCATTTACTGCTGAGAGTCAAAAGTCCTCCCAAAAGGGATTCCTTCAGAGACTCTCTTGCAGTAGAAACAAACCATATATTTTAATTTAATTTTATTTTACTTTTTGAAACAGGGTTTCTCTGTGTAGTCTTAGTTGTCCTGGAACTTCCTCTGTAGGCAGGTCTCGAACCTCAGACTCACAGAGAATCACCTGTTTCTGCCTCTTGAGTGCTAGGTCTAAGGGTGTGCACTACTACTGCCTGGCAAAACATGTATGTTTTAAGTGTGGGATCAGCAAAGGTTTAAAGTGGTTTAATTTGTTGTTTGAAATTTGTGGAGCCAACAGAAACAATGGCTGACATCCTGCTGATGGAATAAACCAAGGATTGCTACAATCTCAGCATTTTTATTTCCTGACAACTACAGCAACTGCAGTTTTTGGCATCCTTCTTTCTAGTTTTCAGGAAGGTCTCAGTGACGTGACAGCTCAGCATTTTTCAATGTGTTTAGTACCAGTGCAAGACAGAGGATGTTTGGAGTTTACAGAAGAAATTAGGCTGAATGAAATACTTAGGCTAGGTAGGAAGTTAACTAAGTCTTGAAGCGCATGCCTATAGAATAACTAGGTATATAAAACTGGTGACCTTTTATATTGGTGGCTCCCAATAGTAAGTCCTTTCATGCTACAAGAATTAACAGAAGCGTACATAGAGCGTCAAGAAAATGGCTTTGTCTGAAATGCGTACATACTTGCTGATGCTGTCACTGTTCAGATGAAACAAGAAGGATTTGAAAAGTGTTGTGCCAAGCACTAATTGTGAATCGTGTGGTGTGTAAGTCTTAAATAATGCTGTCAGAAACCCAAGCTTTAATGTGTTTCAGATTCTCAGCTGATGTAGCTGCTAAGGAGCTGTGCTCCAGGCTGACTAGGCATTGAGTGGGACCCACCCTCCTAGGCATTGAGTGGGACCCATCCTCCTCGGGTGTACTTTTGCAGAAGGTGATTGGTGATTCATTTCTCCCTGGCCCATCCGATGTGAGAACTGGATGGATGAGGCAGAGCAAACCTATTATCTCTAGTAGGCACAAATACAGTTGCAAGTGATGGCAGAGACTGAGGTGTTGTATTAGTGGGGGAACTGTCTTACTACTTCCAGTAGTGTGGTTTTATTTGGTTGTGTGCCTTCTGCTAGTATTTTGTTCTGCATGTGTATTCCCAGACTGACTGCGCGTATTTATGGTCCATGCAGTCCTTTAACAATGTTCTCATGCTTTGGTCACTACATATTCTGCTGTTGACTTACGTTGGAATTTCCTGGTTCTGTGATTTACCAAGGCTCACCTGTTCTTTTCAGGAAAAGAAGAGCAAAGCAATTGTCTGGCAAAGCTTACTTAGGAAATGATAGATTAGCATTCACACCAGTCTGTTTCAGAATAGTCTGTATGTAACAAGCTGTAGTCTTAGAACTTGGTAACTGGAAGGATAGAACTCCTTGAAATACAGTGTCTCTGTGTGGCCTTAAATGCCTGATGTGTGTTAAATCAGTAACTTTTTTTTTTTTAAATAAATTAAGAAAGGACTTAACTCTAGCTGGTCTCAAAATTACAGAGATCTGCCTGCCTCTGCCTCCCAAGTGCAGGGATTCGGGCTTGCATCACTAAGCCAAGCACCAGCCCCATTTTCAACAACAACAACAAAAACCAAAAACTGAGAGCTGGAGAGATGGCTCAGCTGTTAAGAGTATGTACTGCTCTTGCAGAAGGCTTGAATTTGATTTATGAGGCACTGTGTTGGGTGATTCAAAACTTCTTGTTCTCCAGCTCCACGGGGCCTGATTGTCTCAACTCTCTGATGGGCAGGTGCTCTAGCCCACTGTCTAGATGGATTTGTATAGCATTTTGCCCTGTTTACTTTTTAAATTTTGCTTAAACATTTTACAAGGATTCAAATTTCTATGGTATTTTACCTCTAAATACTTGAGTGTATATCTTTAGAAAATAAGAACATTTTATAATTATATTTTTATTAGCTGCTAATACTTAACAACTGAATATCTGCTGCAAAACAGTCCAAATGTCTATCACCACCAGGAATTTGGTTTGTTTAAATCTCCATCTCAATCACTTTGTGTTGCTTTCAGTTTGTCTAAAGTTTTTTTTTTTGTTTGTTTGTTTGTTTGTTTTTGGTTTTTTGAGACAGGGTTTCTCTGTGTAGCTCTGGCTGTCCTGGAACTCACTTTGTAGACCAGGCTGGCCTCGAACTCAGAAATCCGCTTGCCTCTGCCTCCAGAGTGCTGGGGTTAAAGGTGTGCGCCACCACTCCCAGCTTTGTCTAAAGTTTTAAAAAACATTTTTGCATGAATTTTGATTTAAAATGGAATTTCCAGGTCCAGGTTTTATCCATGCTTATCAAATGTTAACTTTTGTGGGGAGGAAGGATGTTGGAAACTTAAGCTGGCTGGAAACTTGTGATCCTCTTGCCTTAGCCTCCTGGGGCTGCAGTCACAAGCGTGGACCTCTGCCTCACCAGCCTTTTAACTGTTTTATTTCATTTGACTTGTATTCTTTCTGATTAAGTGTACTTCTTAACTACTTAACAGTGATTGACAGATGTGATACTTATTTCTCAATATATCCTATAGTATGTGTTTCTTAAAGTTAATAAACAGTTACATCTTTCAAAACTAAGCTATAGTTACTAGAAAGTCATGACTTAATGTGGTTATCTCAAGTCTTGCTCGTGGTTAGCCAGTTACTACAATGATGTTGACTGTATCCAAAGGTAACTCAAACAACAGGTTGAGATTTTTAAATCTAGAATGTGCTGTATTCAAGGCATTTTTGGAAAGGTACAGTTATGTATAATTTTGTGGAATGTCCTTCGTTTTGGGGCCATCAAATAGGTTGTACTGATTGGTTGTCTAATTTGAGCAGGGTATCTTTTAAAGTGAAAGAAAACAGCTGCTGTCAGTTAGACTCATTTCGTGTCTTGAAAGTCATAGCTGAGTTTTCTGCATCACAAATTTCCTTTTCCTCTCTGTTTTAGGAAGAAAGCAGCTTTTGAAACTAACTTCATGTTAGTTTTAGCATTTCATATTAAATCCTTACAATTCTGAGAGTAAGTAGGTGGTGTCGTTCTAAATGGTTAAGATGAAGCAATATACAGATATCAACTTGTCTATGGTTAATTTTATGGAAGAAACTAGGGCCACATCAAACATGATGATAAACTAGGGCTCTTTAAGAAGAATTCAGCAGTGCTGTTCTGTATACTAGTAAAAAGTTAAATAGGCACACGGGAGGCAGAGGCAGGTGGATTTCTGAGTTCGAGGCCAGCCTGGTCTACAAAGTGAGTTCCAGGACAGCCAGGGCTATACAGAGAAACCCTGTCTCAAAAAACCAAAAATAAAAATAAAATAAAATAAAAAAGTTAAATAGGGTTACTTTTAAGGAATATGTGGCATGGCCTTGTAGATTCTTTTCTTTGAAACTTAATTAGCAAAATAAAGAGCAGAATTATAAGCCTTAATTATAGTGTCTTTCTCAAAAGAAAGAAAGAAGAAAAGAATGAAAAAGAAAGAAAGAAAACACTTGGTAGCACATCCTTGAAATTTTGAAATTTACTATTATCCTGAATCCCTGTTCCTTACTGTCCGTTCAAGGCTAATCTGGAGTACATAGTGTGTTGTAGGGCCCTAGGCCTACATAGCAAGGTTGTCTTAAAAAACAAATGAGCTGGGGAGAGAAAGAATTTCAGTGTCTTGGGTAAGTTTCTGAGAGCCTACTGTTATCAGTGTAGTGAAATGTCACACCCACAACCCGAGGACAGCTGAATGAAGCAGATAATGAAATGCAATGAAAGACAGTTGACTTGAGCTGAGCCCACAGTTTTGCTGTATGTAGTTTCTGATAGTGTGTATGAAGACCTGATGGAGTCAGACATGGTTTTTAGCATTTCACTTAAATCTTCATAGCTCTGAGAATAGGTACTGCCATTCCAAATGTTTGAGAGGAAGGAACAATACACAGATCCACTCTAGTGGAACTTTATTTACTCTAGTGGAAGAACTAGGGCTACATCCAGACATTTGGGCTCTTTATGAGGAATCCAGAAAAGCAACTTATTTGAGATGCTACTTGAAATTTATAATCAAAATTTAAAATTTACTGCAATTTAGGGTGTGGAAAGTTGAAATATTATATTGTACTGCTACAGAATCTTAGACTAGAGTGCCTTCCATCTCCAGTTTGATCCAAATCGAAATCAAGAGATCATAAATCTGGTTTTTTCCTTTTGGTTTTTCAAGACAATTGCTTTCTGTATCCCTAGCTGTGTTGGAACTTGCCCTGTAGATCAGGCTAGCCTTGACTCACAGAGATCTGCCTGCCTCTGCCTCCCTTTGGGATAAAACGTGTACACCACCACTCCTACATAAAAGGTTATAGACTTACATGCCTTCTGAATGCTTCACTTCTGGCATATATCATATACCATCACACCTTTATGGTTGACTTAATATTTTCTGGTTGTTTTGAAAATAAAAACTGTAAAAGTATCGCTACATTTTTAAAGATTTGGTCTGTACAAGTATTATTAAACACTAGTATGGGGACCTTTTATGTGTTCTTACTTTACTGGTGCATCTAAGCCAGAAGTAGAGTTAATGGTGGCTGGCCCTGTTCACTACTGTTAGGGTAGTGAACCTAATAGGTGAGTAACCTTGGCATTTGCCTCAAGTAATACCAGTAAGGGAGAAGAACTTGCCAACTTTTACAGAGGTGTAGGCAAGTCACCTTTCTGTTAACTAATAGGATCCTTGAAGTCTCTGCCCTTTGCTAACATCTAGGAAAAACTTTCTAGGAAAGAGCAGTTTCTTATTTAGTTGTACAAATGGTCATCGTTTAAGTGTGTTTTTAAACATAATGAATCATTTTAATTTCAACTTAGTTCACTTGCTACACACATCCATGCACACTCTTGTTCTTGCTCTTTGTCTTTTTTCTTCCTGAGTAAAGAGTCTTTCCATTCTGTTCCTCTTTTCCTTTTTCCTCTTTTCTCTTTCCATTCTGTTCTGTTCCTTTCCTGAGGTGTTTTGTTTTTTGTTTTTTTCTAGTTTAAGTTGGCCTGGGACTTAGAGATCAACTTGCCTCTACCTATACCAAGTGCTGGGCTTTAAGGCATGCACCACCACATATAGCCCTAATTTTATTTTCATTTTTAAATAAAGTATATGTTTGTTTCACATGGAATATCTTGAATGGTGCACATTCTTGATAGGAAAACAAAACGTTCAAATGCCTAATTATCTTGGTAGGGTCTGTCTAGTAAGAAAGGATATAGTATAGGATTATATAGATTGCAAGCAAACTAATTCTTTTAAAACCAAATCTTCATTTTTTTTTTCCTACAAGTAAAATACTCTGAAGGTATAGGCCATTTAACAGATTCCTTACTTCCTCCTCCCTCCCCACTTTTCTTTTGCTGTTTTTCATGATAGAGTTTCTCTGTGTAGCCCTGGTTGTCCTGGAACTCACTCTGTAGGCCAGACTGGCCTCAAACTCAGATATCCACCTACTTCTGCCTCCCAAGTACTGGGATTAATGGTGTGCACCACCACCACCACCTGGCACATGCATATGTGTGTATGTGTATGTATGTGTGTGTGTGTGTCTGCGTGCGCGCATAATTTGGAAAAAGTGTTATGTGTATGGATGTTGGCCTGCATATATGTCTGTGTGCCACGCATACTTTTGATACCCACAGAGGGTATTTGATCCACTGGAACTGAAGTTGACAGGTGGTTGTGAGCTGCCATGTCCAGCTGTGCATCAAACTCCTGTCCTCTGGAAGAACAGCCAATTCTCTTGAGACAGGGTCTCTGTAGTTCAGACTGGTCTTAAATTCCTAGCAATTCTTCTGCCACATCCTCTTGTATGTAGACGTTGCAGGTATCAGGCACTATCTTGCTCCTTATATTACTTTTTTAATTTTACTTTTTGGCTGACACTTTTATATAAGTCTACATTTTTCAGATACTAAAGAAACTGAACAGTGATATCTGAAAAATTCAGAAGTGTAGTAGGTGAAGGTTTGGGGTAGAAACTTAGAGTCATAGTTCTCATGGAGTAATTCAACCGCTAGTGTGCTGTGTTCCTGTAGATAGCCATATGAACTCTGAGCCATTGAAATACTTTTTGCAACTATTGACGGAAACGATCTGCATGAATCCTTCAAGAGTCTAAAAACAGATGTGTATTTCTCCTTAGAAACTAGATGGATAGCTTGGTTTTATTTAGTTTATCTAAGGAATGGACCTCTCTGAATACCACTCATGTTCCATTCATACATTTGGTGACAATTTCCATTCATCTTCAGTCCTGAAGTTAAGTAACCACATTTGTTATAAGTTACCTGTTGTATAGTTTGTATATTTGCCTGGCATTACAGTATATCTTGAGCTGGTTAATGTTCTACTTTAATGCCATGTGTGTATTAATGATTATATAGCTACTTGGCTTTTTGTCCTGGGTGCTATGTCTAAGTTATAACTTCATTTTATTACTGGTTATACCTATAGAACTTGAGGAATTAAAGGGAAGTGAAAGTAAGAGTCTTAGTCCCATTCTGGACCTGATCCTGGCCTGTTTGTAGCGAGAGAGTTTGATGTAAGATACAGCTGACATGGCTCAGCACAGTGAAGGGGATGCACAGCTGGGGACAAGGGCTTTTCCTCAGTTTACAACATGAAAATTCAGTACCATGGAGGGAAAGAGGGCAGGATGGGACTGTTCTGGCTTGCTAGTAGAGCCAGCCCTTCAGGCAGGCTCTTTTTTTTTGAAGGATTTAATTACCCAGAGAATTAGTGACCCATTCTAGTAGAATCTTTCTAGTAACAGGTGACTTCTGTTACTCACACACTTATTGGTTTTCAAAGATTTACCATCTGTGGAACCACTGTTTATTGAGCAAATACTATAGTATCTGCTTTTATACATAGCAAAAATTCCCTCCTTTCCTTTCCTTTCCTTTCCTTTCCTTTCCTTTCCTTTCCTTTCCTTTCCTTTCCTTTCCTTTCCTTGTGTGTGTGTGTGTGTGTGTGTGTGTGTGTGTGTGGTTGTTAGAATTTTCTCTGTGTAACCTTGGCTGTCCTGGAACTTTCTCTGTAGATTAGGCTAGCATCAGACTCAGATCTGCTTCTGCTTTGATTAAAAGCATGACCCAGGTATTAAAATTCTTAAATAGCTCTTTCTACATATATTGTAAGTTCTGGATTCTTTAAAAGATTTTATTATTTATTTATTTATTTGTTTATTTATTTATTTATTTTATGGTGCCCTATCTGCATGTACACCTATATGCCAGAAGTGGGTATCAGATACCATCATAAATGTTTGAACCACTATGTGGTTGCTGGGAATTGAACTCAGGACCTCTGGAAGAGCAGACAGGGCTCTTAACAGCTGAGCCATTTCTTGAGCCTCAAGATCCCTATTCTTAAGAGGTAAATTTAGGCCGGGCATAGATGGTGCACGCCTTTAGGTTTGAGGCCAACCTGGTTTACAGCATGAGTTCCAGGACAGCCAGGGCTACACAGAGAAACCCTGCCTCAAAAAAAAAAAAAAAAAAAAAAAAAAAGAGGTAAATTTAGCTTGTCAAGCAAGCAGTTCTTTCTTGTGTCTCTGTATAATCTTCATTCCTTGTTCAAGCCTTTCCTAGTCTGTACTCTCAATGGTATTTTTTAAGTATCTCTAACTCCCTTAAGACATTTGTATACCCCTGTGCATTAGCACATGGTTCTGGAGAGAATTCTCTAGATTGGCTCCTTGAAGATCCTGCCCAGCTTCGGAGGCATCTGATAGAGCCCATCCAGTAGAGCTTGTTTTGACTCTACACAGGTGTGGAACTTTGTCTGCTCAGGTAGTCATCTGTTTCTCCAAGAATTCTGACCTTTTAAATCTTTTACTCCTTTTTAAAATATTACTTTGGCTTAAAATACAGATCCCTGAAGCCTAATGAAGTGGATAAATAATTGTGTTAAATGTTAGTGAGGGTAAGAGAGAGTAAGTTCAAAGATCTAAAAATTCACCAGAAACAATGATTATAAATCCCTTGGCTCATAAATGCCAGCCCTCAGCAGTTGCTGTGTTCTTACCTTCATCTCTGACCTCTGTAGTTGTAAGTTATACTATAGCAGCTGAATGTCACAATTTTTAAGATCTATTACTTTTTCATTATTGTCACTATTGGTTTGGCATGGATAGTTAAATTAGAATTTATAATGATAATATATGAATGTCAAATTTACAGGTTTGGTAACATGGTCTCTATTTTTTTTTTTTTTTAATAGCTCCAGAACCTGGGTATCAACCCAGCAAACATTGGCTTCAGTACCTTGACTATGGAATCAGACAAATTCATCTGCATCAGAGAGAAAGTGGGCGAGCAGGCTCAGGTGGTGATCATTGACATGAATGACCCAAGTAATCCAATTCGAAGACCAATCTCAGCAGACAGTGCCATCATGAATCCTGCCAGCAAAGTGATCGCACTGAAAGGTATAAAGGATTGGGAATGTTTTTCTTGAAATTCTTATGTGTGTTGTATGCAAATAAAATTACTGACGTGTACTTTTTCTTTTATATGTTGAATAAACTTAATTAGATCTGTAAAGTTGAGATTAATCCTGAACTTGAGTTAGTGTTCATAATTTTAACATTAAATGTTTCTCTGAAATGTAGAATAGATATACTTGAAATGATTTTAAGTTTTATGATATATACATTTTAAGTTTTATATCTGACATGATAAAAGGATAAAAGCATTTCTGTATAGGGGAATGAAATTAGTATTCTGTAATAAGTCATAACAATATTAGGACCTAAACATTTCAGTGGTTATTGTAACAATCAACTTCTCCATTCTATGTCTTTTTTATAGTTTAGGCTTCTTTTCACTTAGATCATCAAGTGCTAAAAATGGCTTGAATTTAAACTTGTTAGAGTTGGGGGAGAAGAAGCACACGGTTTTTAAAATTCATCATCATCATCATCATATCATCATCATCATCATCATTTTAGTTGAGTCTTACTTTGTTGCCCGGGCTGGCTTTGATCTAGAATTCTCTTACCTAAGAGAATTTGAGTAGCTGAGAGATCATAGGTGTGGGCAGCTAGGCCCAGCCAAACTAACTAGTTTCCTCAGGGAGCAATGCTGCGGATCAATCTAAATAGAGTTAAACAATCTCATTTTATCTGAGAACCTATTTTCTTTTCCTTTGAACTTCAGATTGAAGGTATAATAGAAAACTAGAAGTTACTAAGGTGCAAACTGCTGGTCCTTTGAAGTGGCATTTAAAACTGCCTCCTTTTCCTTTGTGTTTTAATTAGGGATTGGATCCAATGCTACACACATGCTAGGCAAGTGGGCAGATGGTTGATACTGAGCTATATCTCAGCCTTTGTTTTTCTTGATAATAAGAAAGAGAATTCAGTTTCCTGGTAATTTATAAAAGTGTGGATGAGTTTTTAGAGGCGCAGAACTTTTCAACCTGTCTTTTCTTCACATTATTCAAACTGAGGGCCTTATTTTGGTGTTATAGTTTTGTTTTGGTGAGACAGGGTCACTCGTTTTGTTGCGCCTACTGTCCTGATCTTGCTATTAGAGCAGGCTAGCTTCAAATTCACAAAGATCTATCTGCCTCTACCTCCCTAGTGCTGGGATCAGAGACACACACCACCATGCTCAGTCCATTTAATCTTTAAAAATACATCTTGAATAATTCTTAATTGAATAATTTGGGTCTAGAAGTATTGAGAGCTTTTTTTGCTTTGAGGAGATTTTTAGAATTCTTTTTAGAACATTCTGTTTGTTATTTTGTGTATTTATGTAGGGGGCATACATGTGAAGGAAACTTGGGGAAGTCCGTTCACCTCCCACCATGTGGGGCTGGCTTGTCAGCAAATGCCTTTTCCTTACCTGCTGCACAGACTTAGATTTGGGATCTTTGCATAGATTTTATTCCTGAGCATCACTAACTAATCTGAGAGTCAAAGATTAGAAGCCTGAACTTTCTAGTTTCATGGTACAGGTTTTGGAACATTTTGGAGTATCTTACTGGCAGGTTGGGAACTAAGAATAACATAGTCAACATAACATCAGAATTTGTGTCGGGCAAAATTGATCTCATCTTCAGGAAGGATATTCCACCTTTTACCTATGACCAGATATTTTGGGATAGTATACATTTTGCTTTTATCTAAAAGTATATTACATTTTAAAGTATTGTCTGTCGACCTCCTTAAATAACTTGAATTCGAGTGCTTTGCATACATCACATTTCTCTTTTTAAAGGCCATCAGTTGAATTTTGCCAAGTTCTTTTCTATTTTTAATGTTACTGTTATCTTATCACATTTCTTAATGCTTTCTTATGTGTGCAGATGGTGAGTTACCTTAAATTAGATTGTGTTAGTCATTGTCCTGTTCTATAAAAAGAATGATTAAAAAAATTTATAGCTTTGCAAAATAGTGTGTTACACTTTGTGTCTATCTGTCTACTTCATAGCTATTATCCCTTATTCCTTCCCCAGACACTTACACATAGTCCAGCCCCCTTCATATAAAACAGAATAAGAGTCTAATTATTTAGAGGTTGATGGATGCAGTAAAGAAAAGCAAATTCTTTAAATATTCTGCTTCCCTCTGAAGCCAGTTTAAACTTCATGCCTTCTTTTTATAAACAGGACTATAACTTTCACAATTTCTCCAGTCTGGTTGTGGTTTATAAGCCGTGTGGGATGGGAGTCATACACTGTCTTATAGAAGAAGGCTTTGTTGTGTAGTAAGATGCGTTGCCGTACAAAGCTCTTAGGCTTTGTCTGTTTCCCACCTCCCCTGTCACCCTCCCACTCTGACAGCTTTTGTCCTTTAGGAGCCAGATTCTCTGTGGCTCAGGAACGGAGTTATCCTCGGTCTCTGAGGATTATCTTCAGAGCCTAGTCATAGCTCTGGGCTTTGACTGCTGTTGATTTCAGTGAAATCACCTTTCTGACTGTGATAAATTTCAAACGACAAGTATAAGCCCTTGCATCTGACTCTGGACTTTTAACATTATATGCAAATTTCACCCTACTTTTACTAAACGCTTACTGTCTTAACTGGATGAAGCTTGGACTTTGTTCTCACTCCAGTATATTAACAGCTTTGGAAACCACCTTCCCCTGTCCTTCTCTTCTTTCTCCAGCACTTCTGTTTTCCCTTTGTATCTTAGACCAATTAAATGTAGCATGCACTATGATGACCAGCAAAGTTGAAGTACAACTTCTTTTCAAAACGCAGTTTCCACAAAATCGAGTTGGGTGAGAGATGACTGCATTTTAAAAAGTGGACATTTCCTCCTTGTGTTTCTATTAGATTGGCTTTGTCTTTCGTATATACAGCTACCTTAGTTTATGTGTGAGCTAAGTATGCAATGAAAGTTACAGCTTTGTTTTTTATCAGTAAGAAAGCTTTTCCTTAGTCTCATTTTCATTTTGGATGTAGAATCCTGTAGAAGTCACATGTTTATAGTATTGCCGATGTGTTCGTTAGATGTAACAAAGAGTTTTGCCTAAGGGTGCAGGTATACATTGGTTTGCTTGGTCTCAGCTGTAGTTCTAGCAATGTGACTCCTATAGTTATTAGTCCCAGGATAAAACCACATTACTTGGAACTTAGGGGTAGTTAGCTAGGTATTAATTAATTTTAAACTTTGCTTTTTTTTCATTATTCTTTAATTCTTTATTCAGCTGGAAAAACTCTTCAGATATTTAACATTGAAATGAAAAGTAAAATGAAGGCCCATACCATGACTGATGATGTCACCTTCTGGAAATGGATCTCTTTGAATACGGTTGCACTTGTTACGGATAATGCAGTTTATCACTGGAGTATGGAAGGAGAGTCTCAGCCAGTGAAAATGTTTGATCGTCATTCTAGCCTCGCAGGATGCCAGATCATCAATTACCGTACAGATGCAAAGCAGAAGTGGTTGCTTCTGACTGGCATATCTGCACAGGTAATACTCATTAATTTTTGATGAGGAAGTGATTTAAATTCCTATTTTGTTCAATATCACTTCAGTTAGGTCTTTAAACCCAGTCTTACTGAATTTGACTTATTTTGAAAGACTTTTGTTTTAAAAATAGTGATTGTTAGCTTATACCTTTAACCTGACATGAAACTTGAGTACTCTTATCAGTTTTTAATTTTCACAGATTAAGAAAAGATTGAATGATTTAGAATGTTTTTGGAGTCAGTGTGCTGCAGAGTGAATCTGTATTGTAGTAAGATGGGTAAAGAGATGACAGGATGAGACATGTTTTATTCACATTAGACTTTAATAAGATAATTTTGGAGTTAAACTTTTGAAGTTAAGTATCAAATCTACAATAAGAGACTAACAAGTGGTGCTGGAAAGATGGCTCAGTGGTTAAGAGCACTGACTGCTCTTCCAGAGGTCCTGAGTTCAATTCCCAGCAACCACATGGTGGCTCACAACCATCTACAGTGGGATCTGATGCCCTCTTCTGGTGTGTCTAAAGACAGTGACAGTGTGCTCACATACATACAATAAATAAATCTGAGAGAGAGAGAGAGAGAGAGAGAGAGAGAGAGAGAGAGAGACTGACTGACTGACTGACTGACTGACTGACAAGTACTGCTGAAGAAGGCAAGCTATTGTAACTGCTTCACTGATTGGATCGGAGATCTACTTGGTCATTGCATCTCTAAAGAATTTTGTTTCTTGTTTTTATTCTGTGCAGCAAAATCGTGTGGTTGGAGCTATGCAGCTGTATTCTGTAGATAGGAAAGTTTCTCAGCCTATTGAAGGGCATGCAGCTAGTTTTGCACAATTTAAGATGGAAGGAAATGCAGAAGAATCAACATTATTTTGTTTTGCTGTGCGAGGTCAGGCAGGAGGAAAGGTAAGTTAAGTTGTGTCCGATATTATTTTAGTGAGTATGTTTTGCTCTTTGTCATATAAATTAAAAATACTCATTTTTCTTCCTTAGTTTCATAGTATTCAGATTTGTGCTGCCTGACAAATAGTATATATAATTCTATTCTGCCATCTGTGGATCTTAACTTTTAGCAGTGTCTTGTTATATAACCTAGGCTGGTTTTGAATTAACTCCTCTTGCCTCAGGCTCTGAGTGCTGGGATCATAGACCTTTAGACCATTGAGCTCTTCGATTGTCTTTATCAAAGGCTTTTTGTTGTGTCTCTCACTTTACTCTGCATAGACTCATTAGGGTTGCTAAAATACCCGTTTATGTGTGCAGTATATGTCAAGAGTCTGATTCATTAAGTATTGCCCAAGAAGACGTCGATTCATCATTTTTAAATTCCCTAGGTGACTTGAGGTATATAGAATGGATGGCAGCTTAAATTAGAGAGCCTCATCTCTAGCTGTATATTGAAATTACCTAGACAGGTTAAAGTATTTTATATTGAAATTCTTAGTTGAGGACAGCAGAAACAAGGTCTGTTGAATGGAGTATAAAAAACTTATTGACAGGTATTGGATACCTGGCAGTAGCTAGGATAGCTGTATAACTAAACTTGGGAAAGGAGAAATAAGCAAAAATGCTAGGCTTCCAAGCAGAAGTCACGCTGCAGATCTGTGACCTGTGCTTCTGATAGGCCTGCACTGCTGGGGTCTGGTGACTCAGTTTGCTGCTATTTGCACTGCCAGAGTAGACGCTCCCTCAGTCTTAAAATAACCTGATGTCCTGAGTTCCCTCTTTGAAGTCTAGTATAGGCAGAGTCACATGGCTTGCATGCTAGCTTTGAGAGACATAGAAAACAACTGTTTGCTGCCTCTAAAATGGAATACTGGCTCTACTCGCTACCAGAACTTAACTACTCTCCTCTCTCTCCCCAAGTCAGAAAAGACATTTTCTATTTCTCCACCTCAGTCACCCTAATAAGTAGTTTTTAAGAATGAAAAACAAGATTGCAGCTATCTGAATCCTAGCACTTAAGAGGCTCAAGTGATTCTCTCTCTGTACCTTTCATCTAAGAGTGCTGGAATTCCAGCTGTGTCAGGTTTTTTTTACATAGCTTCCAGGGATTGAACTTAGGTGGTCAGCCTATTCCCTAAGTGCTTTTACCAGCTGAGCCACCTCGTCATCCACAGCGTGACTTTAGAGTCAGATCCACCCCCTACCTCTATAATTTTGCCACTACAAGAATGGTACATAGCTTGGTATGCCTTAAATCCCAGTATTCAAGGCACACAGATCTCTCTGAGCTCTAGGCCAGCCTGATCCTGATTTTTTTTTTCTAGGTCATCCTGGGCTACATTGTAAGAGCTTGTTTCATAAACAAAGTAATCAGGGGGTCCATCCCATAATCAGCCACCAAATGCAGACACTATTGCATATGCCAGCAAGATTTTGCTGAAAGGACCCTGATATAGCTGTCTCTTGTGAGGTTATGCCAGTGCCTGGCAAATACAGAAGTGGATGCTCATAGTAATCTATAGGATGGAACCCAGGTCCCCCAATGGAGGAGCTAGAGAAAGTACCCAAGGAGCTGAAGGGGCCTGCAACCCTATAGGTGGAACAACAATATGAACTAATCAGTACCCCCAGAGCTCATGTCTCTAGCTGCATATGTAGCAGAAGATGGCCTAGTTGGCCATCATTGGGAAGAGACGCCCTTGGTCTTGCAAACTTTACATGCCCCAGAACAGGGGAACGCCAGAGAAGTGGGAGTGAGTGGGTAGGGGAGCAGTGCGAGGGGAGTGTATAGGGGACTTTTGGGATAGCATTTGAAATGTAGATGAAGAAAATATCTAAAAAAGTTCAGTAATTATACAGGACATGTATGACTTGGGGATTATCCCTCCCCATTTAGTTTTATTTATGGAGAAGCATCCTACAGTATAGATGATCACATAGTTCACTTACCATAGAACATTTGTTTATTTCCATTTGGCTTCAGAAAACTTGCAATGACCAAATGATACATGATAGTAGATTTAGGTTGATAGTAGATTTTCTTTTCTTTTAACAGTTACATATCATTGAAGTTGGTACCCCACCCACAGGAAATCAACCCTTTCCAAAGAAGGCAGTAGATGTTTTCTTTCCTCCAGAAGCACAAAATGACTTTCCTGTTGCAATGCAGGTATTTTATCAAAATAAAAAATCTCACCTTTAATTAATTTATATCCTGTTCACAGTTGGTATGAGTAGTGCTTAAAAGAATTACTCTAAAATACAAATTATTAATAAAACTTGTTAAAATAATTCTCTTGCTCTCATGTAATAATTGGACTATCTTAAATTGTCAGAATTATGTTCTCTTTTGTCTTGCAGATTTCATTCATATTCTTGTTTTATGTATTTTCTTGAGCTATCCCGTATTTAGACAAGCTATAATGAAGGAAACCTTAATACTACTTTAGCATTTTTTTCTTTTAAGCGTCATGTCAAAGGTTTATAGAAAGTGTTCATTTTCTCTGTTCAGATCAGTGAAAAGCATGATGTGGTGTTCTTGATTACCAAGTACGGTTACATTCACCTCTATGATCTGGAGACTGGCACATGCATCTACATGAATAGAATCAGTGGAGAAACCATCTTCGTTACTGCACCTCATGAAGCCACAGCTGGGATAATAGGAGTCAACAGAAAGGGACAAGTAAGGACACCTTAAAACTTAAGCATTCAAGTAGCACATTATCATTAGCACTTTTTTTGTTTTTTGTTTTGTTTGTTTGTTTTCCTAAAAGTTAATTTTGGATATCAGAAAAGAGTTAATGGGGGATGGCAAAGAGAATAAGTGAGATGTAGGTCAAAGGACATAAAATATAAAATAGCATATGGAAGATTAACAGGTTTTGACATCGGTTCAATGTGAAGATTAAAGTTAATAAAATTGTGTTAGGATTTTTTTTTTTTGGTATATATATTGTGTGTGTGTGTGTGTGTGTGTGTGTCTGTGTGTCAAGCTCGTGCGTGTCTGTTTGTGTTAGTCAGTCAGAGGTTGGTAGCAGGTGTCTGTTATTTTTCTACCTCATTTTGAAAATTTTTTTTTAAGATTTACTTTCTGTGTCTTTGGTGTTTTACCTGCACATATGTGCACTATGTTTATGCAGTAGCTGTGGAGATTAGAGCGGGGCATCAGGTACCCTGCATTACAACTGGCTATGGGCCACCATGTGGGTGTTGGGAACTAAACCCAGGTCCTCTGCAAGAGTAACAAGTTCTCTTCTTTGCTGAGCCATCTCTCCAGCCTCTCCTCCAGTTTAGTTTTTGAGAAAAGATCTTTTTACTTTATTAATTAAGCCATTTCCTCAGTCTCCAGGATTTAGAAATAAAATATACCTTAAAAAAACTAAACAGAAATTGATGTGAGGATCAGTTAGGATAGCTCAGCTGTTAAGTCACCTGAGTTCAGTCCCCAGAACTTGCATGTTATAAAGACTCTTGCATATTGTTTTCTGACTCCATATGTGCACTGTGACTGGGGCATACATACACTCAAACACACATATGTACACATACAATAAATAATAAAATGCATACATACGCTAGAACACACATGCACACACACATATAATAAGTAAACAAATAAATGTAATTTTAAAAGGTACAGAGCGGTGTTAGTCTTCTTTACTATGACCATTTGCTATTTATTGTGTGACGTTTCAAAAATCTCAAATAGACATAATAAAATTTACTTAAAAAGATTATTGGGGTCAGCAGACTTGCTCAGCTGGTAGATGTGCTTGTCAGCAAACATGGTGAACTGTGTATGATCTCTTGGTTTCACGAAGTAGAGGAGAGAATTGACTTCCCCAAGTTGTCCTCTGTCCTCCATAAACATGTTATAATTGTGTGCTTATGAATGTGTACAAACCACACATGCTAAATAAATATAATTTAAATAAATTTTTAAAACATTATTATATAGAATTTGGCATGGGTATACACCTTTAATTCTCACACTTGAAAGGTTGAGGCAGGAGGATTTCTGTTTCTTGTCTTCTTTGTTTAATTGTATTTCTAGTACCATTCAAAGGTGGTTTTGAAAAGTAAGTAGCTCTCATCTCTCTATTTAGTTGTGTCTCTGATGGAAAAAAGTTCAAAATGAGTCGTTTAGGGATGATCTGATAATCAGGAGTTAAGGAGCCTGCAGGGCTTCCTTCTCTGCTACTGTTCTGGTGTTAAAGGTAAAGCTTAACCTAGGACTCCTTCTATAATTTTACCATACACTGTAACCATTGGTAGCAAAACAAGCAAGTGTCAGCATAATCAATTACCTAGTGACTTCGTCTAAACAGATTTAGCACAAAGCAACTATTCTCTTATGGGTGACCTGCAGGTCCTGTCAGTCTGTGTGGAAGAGGAGAACATAATTCCTTACATCACCAATGTCCTACAAAACCCTGACTTGGCTCTGAGAATGGCTGTGCGGAACAACTTAGCTGGTGCTGAAGAACTCTTTGCCCGGAAATTTAATGCTCTCTTCGCCCAGGGAAACTACTCAGAGGCTGCAAAGGTGGCTGCTAATGCACCAAAGGTAACTAGTTATGAAATTAAAGTTGTCATGCTTGAGATGGTCTTACTAGTCCGTATTTGTGATACTGCTAGAAGAGGAACCAGCTCTGTAAGATTAACTCCTTTCCAGTTAGATTTTTCTTTTAATAGAATATGATAATTCTCAGTGTCTCTAAGTTTGGTGTGTAAAAATGCAGAATCTTAGAAGGATATGTAGGTCTATAGACCTATAGTTGATGTAGGCGGAATTATGTCCAGTTACTAAAATATAATACTATCTGGGCTCATAATTGATGGCTTTCTATTTTAATTTGAGCAGTTAATAAATGGTTGGTCTTGTAGTGTGTAGAGTTGTCAGAAAATGAGCAGAATCTATTCCCATAGGCCTTTACATCAGTGTTAGTTATGGAGTATGTACTTACTGAACTTGATTTAATGACTAGTGATTACCATTTCATCAATGTGCTTATCTTTTTTTCACCTTTAAATTATTTTTTTTTTAATTTTTGAGATTTTACTATAATTACATCATTTTTCTCTTCCCCTTTTGCCCTCCAAGCCCTCTCATGTACCCTCCTTGCTTTCTTTCAAATTCATGATTATATTCATATATGTATATGAATATTTTCCTAAATATATAAATATAACCTGCCAAGCCTGTAATCCTGCTTGTATGTATATGTTTACATGGCTGACCATTAGATAGTAGATAATCGGTTGGTGTGGTCTTCCTTGTGGAATACTATTTATGCTTATATCACATGTTGACATAATTACCTTGGCAAATTTCTGATTTTGAATAATGTTCTGTCATGGAACCAGAGATGTGAATCTTTGGACTATGTGGTGACTGTTGTAATGTGGAGGCAATAGGTCAACCATGCGGTTCAGATTGGCTTAGGACATGGAGGGTTCTTAGTGTCATTGGGTCACTGAGGAGTCAGTCACTGAGAAGTCTTTAACCTTTCTTTTTCTTTTTAAAGGGGATCCTCCGTACTCCAGATACCATCCGTCGATTCCAGAGTGTCCCAGCTCAGCCAGGTCAAACTTCACCTCTACTTCAGTATTTTGGAATCCTTTTGGACCAGGGCCAGCTGAACAAATATGAGTCCTTAGAGTTATGTAGACCTGTGCTTCAGCAAGGGCGGAAACAGCTTTTGGAGAAATGGCTGAAAGAAGATAAGGTACATTAATTTGAATTAATATAATTTTTCTTTGTTTAAATACCAAGTTAGCAATTTAAAATGGTTGGTTTCTACCAAAGTATCTCCATCTGTTAATTTGTTGCTTATGAAAATAAAACAAAACCAGACCTTGCCAGTTTAACACATGATACAGGATTATTGCTTGTTAGTTAAAACTGCTAGGCGGGAAGTGAGTTACTATCTATTGGTTTGGCCTTGGAAAACAATTAACATGAGAGGCTTCCTTCATTGTACGTGAATATTTGTCAGTGTATTTGACATTGCTTAGCACGTGATCTTCCATATCCCACACTTGATATGCATGCCCAGTAGTTCCTGCTTGCTCTCTCTCCCTCTGTAAGAATTTATAAACTGTCATTAGCATTGTAACTTTTGATGCTGGTAAACACACTTGGGCATGCAGCAGCCAAGTTGGCTGTATTTAATACACTGAGGTTCTGTCTAACAGTGATTTCATAGTGTTAAACAGTGTTAATGTGAAAAAGTATTTAAAAGAATTTAAATGGGAGTCTTTTGTAAAAAATATCTTATTTTTTATATTGTATTATATTTTAATATAAAATCTATTGTTTTCTGTGCTGTCGAATATATCTTTTATACTCAGCAATTTATACTGTTTTGCAAAGCACAATTTTCTAATAGAGAAGAATGAATAATCAAGCAATAAATATTATTTGTAGGTCAACAAAAAAGTTTTAAGCAATTTATAATTATTCTTTTTATACAGTTAGATAAGAAAGCTTTCTTTCCTACCTGCCTAAAGTAACAGTTTGAGTTGTCATGTTTTATGCCATTGTCAGGACTGAGGCAGCATTCTTGGAGTGAATACTCACCAAGATATTAAACCTCTCAACAGCAGTGTGTGTTGGTGGCGTTGGTACATTCTGGAGTCTTAAGTTCCTGTTTCATAGCCTGTCTTCTGCTAGTCTTGTCTTACAGGGCACTAGAGGACAGTACTTCAGACTTGAGAGGCTTAGCACATAACATTTTCTCCTAAAGAATAACCAAGCTAACATTTTTGAAAGCTGTTCTAATTGTATAAGATGGGAACAGCCAGGATAACTGAGATGACCTATAGGTTATTAATTTTTTTGAATATTATTACCTTTTGTTGGTAGTCATGGGGGCTCATTTGCAGTAAGGTTTATTCACTGTCCATGTTAGTTAGCATGTTCAGGTAAAATGTGTAGAATGACAGAACTTTTTGAACACATGAATTTATAACGGCTATTTTTTAAAAGTTACCACTAGGACTCAAGAGATGGCTCAGTGGTTAAGACTACATACCGTTCTTACAGAGGGGTCCAAGTTAAATTCCCAGCACAAATGTCAGGCAGCTCACTGCTGCCTATAACTTGCAGGGAAATCTTGACAGCCTGACTTCTGTAGTCTGGCATTCATGTGTGTTGATTTTAATTGACAAGACTGCACGAAAAGTTGTATTATCAGCAGACTGAAGTGACATCTTATTGGTTCAGAGCCTCTATGACTCTTCTAGAGGGCCTGACTTTGGTTTCTAGCAACCATGTCATATGGCTCATAATCACCTCCAACTCTAGCTCCAGGGGATCTGGTGTTTTCTCCTGCTCTCTGTGGGAACACACAAATAAAACACTAGTGACATTATTTTTGAAAAGTTGAAAAGATAGCTCTAATAGTTGAGTATCTTAGTTAGATGTATAAGATTCTACTAGAGAGAAAAACGTACATCCTTGACAAGGTAGTAGGGAATACCTACAAGCAAAATCCTTGTTTAAGGAATAGTTCTGGGGAATTATACATAGTCATTATTGTGAATATCATAGCCAGATTTTACCAGCCACAAATCTTGTATGTTTATCTTTTTAAAATGAGTACCTTCTATATGAGTTATATTTATAGAGAAATGGTATCAACTACTCATTTTTAAAAAAGCAAATGGGTCACTAACAAAATTCTTTTTCCTTTGGCAGCTGGAATGTTCTGAAGAACTGGGTGATCTCGTAAAATCTGTGGACCCAACATTAGCACTGAGTGTTTACCTCAGGGCCAATGTACCTAATAAAGTTATCCAGTGCTTTGCAGAGACAGGCCAAGTCCAGAAGATTGTTCTATATGCTAAAAAAGTGAGTTCAGTGGGGAAAATTCTCAACATAAGTTTATTAAAAATAAGCAAAAAAACCCCCATAAATTAGCCTTAACTTGATTGATACATTTTTTATTGGTGAATTTCTTTAAATTTTAAACTACTTAGAAAAGCATAAAAAGTTCCTTCTTAACTGTCATATGCAGAGTTCATACCCTAGTGATATACATGAAAGCAACTACAATTTTAAGATTGTGGAGGCATGTTAAGCATGTGTTAGTTCAGTTTTTGAAATTGTCATTCATTGAAAAGAAGTAATATAATTTTCTTCTAGCAAGTATGTGATTGCAATGGTCTTATTGAATGTCTAAAAGTATAGAGTTTTATAGTTACTAGTAGCTAATAATATTTTATTATAGAAAAGACTTTTAATGCTTTTAAAATGAAATGTTGTGGTCTGATTGAAGTCTTTGTCTATTTGTAGGTTGGCTATACTCCAGACTGGATCTTTCTCCTGAGAAATGTCATGCGGATCAGTCCAGATCAAGGACAGCAGTTTGCTCAAATGTTAGTTCAGGATGAAGAGCCTCTTGCTGATATCACCCAGGTAATGGCATCTTAAAACTCTACTTCATGGAGTTGGAAGTGTTGGGGAGTCTGAGTTTCATACACTTTCCAGGAGAATAACTTAAACTTTCAGCTGACTGAAATTGTATTCATGTGTGCGTACATGAATAAACCCTGAATATCTTACCACAACATATTGCAAAAGAATAGGCAGCAAGATACCATCTATAAGTAGTTTTTAAATTCTAAATATTACTATAGGCAGAGGTGCACCCATGGCATGTACAGAGGTCAGGGGACAATGTGTGAGAGCATTTTTGCAGCCTGGTTGCATTCAGGTAGTCAGCCAGCATACATGTGTTTCCGCTGAGCTAGTCACTTAATTCTTGTCACAGAAAAACTGTTTTTTGTTTTTTAGTTAAATAGTAATAGTAAATAGTATTTACTGTTTTAAAATAAAACAAATGCCAGTTTGATTAGGGAAGGATATGTGAAAATGAAATATTTTATCTTGGTCAAAAAGCTAAGAAGTAATATATATGAATGGTGTGCTCCCCTGGTTGGGGAGAAGGACAAAGAGAATGTGTAAGCCAATTTTTCATATTGTATATCCTTCAGTTTAAAAAAATTTTTTTAAATTGTAACTCAGAGAACTGAGTTTTTCAATAACTTTTAGTTTGTTTTGACAGAGTCTCATTATGTCGCTCTCTAATCCTGGAATTCATATGTAGACCAGGCTGGTCTAGAGCTTCCTAGTGCTGCTCTCTGAATACTGGCCTTTATAGGTGTGAGCTGGCATACCCATATACCTGGCTTCTCTGGCAATTTAAATATGAGGGAAGGTTGTATAAATACTATTCTTTAAATCTAGTATTTAGGGGCTAGATCGATGGCTCAGCAATTTAGAGCCCTTGTTGCTATTACAGAGGACCCAGGCTTGATTCCCACTACCCACATGGTGGCTCACAGACATCCTTAATTCTAGTTCCACTGGATGTGTTGCCTTCTCTGACCTCCATGAACACCAGGCATGCATTTGTTTCACATGCATGCAAAAACTCAAAGAATATGTGATATACTTATAAAATAAGTAAATATCAAAAAACAACTGGTAAAACTCATACTTGTTCTTTGCATTTTAACATGACTTGCATACATGCACATTGTTATTTGTTCATATTTCCCCCACACTGAATTGCCCTTTAGGTCTTACAGCTCTTCCCCTTCAGTACTATCTTATATCTGATTTTTCTCTTTTAATAGATTGTGGATGTCTTTATGGAATACAATCTAATCCAACAATGTACTGCCTTCTTACTTGACGCTTTGAAGAATAATCGTCCCTCTGAAGGTCCTTTGCAGACGCGATTGCTTGAGATGAACCTTATGCATGCACCTCAAGTATGTGTTGTCTTTGTTAAGATTTCTATTTCTTTGATAAACACCATGACCAAAAGTTACTTGGGGAGGAAAGGGTTTATTTACCTTAAAACTTTTCATTTCATCACTGAGGGAAGTCAGGACAAGAACCTGGAGGCAAGAACTGAAGCAGAGGCCATGGAGGAGCTCTGCTTATTGTGTTGCTCAGTCTTTTTCTTACAACCTGGGATTACCGATCCAAGGATGGTGTTTTTCCTGGTGGGCTTTCCCCACTCCCCATCATTAGTCAAGAAAAGACCCTACAGACTTGCCTATAAGTAGTCTGTTAGAGCCATTTTCAAATTTGAGGTTCCCACTTCCAAGATGTTCCCACTTTCAAGTTGACAAAAAATGTAGTCAGCAGAGTTGTCATTCTTTGTATCTTGCCTCCAGTCCTGTTCTTCTGGTCCATTATGCAGACATTTACAAATTGTCACTCAGAGGGTTTTTTGTTTTGTTTTGTTTTGGTTTTGGTTTTTCAAGACAGGGTTTCTCTTTAGCCCTGGCTGTCCTGGAACTCACTTTGTAGACCAGGCTGGCTTTGAACACAGCAATCTGCCTGCCTCTGCCTTCCTCCCGAGTGCTAGGATTAAAGGCGTGTGCCACCACGCCCGGCTCACTCAGAGTTTTGAGAGCTTATTTCCTAAGAAAATTTAGCTAGTATTCTTTGTACTTCATATGTTTATTTTATTTATTCACTATTCAATCTCAGTGTATTTTCTGGGTGTCGGTGTATGCTGAAGTAAAGGAGAAGGAAAAACAACCTCATCCTGTTTGTGGTTTTCTAGGTTGCAGATGCCATTCTTGGGAATCAGATGTTCACCCACTATGACCGGGCTCATATCGCCCAGCTGTGTGAGAAGGCGGGCCTGCTGCAGCGTGCATTAGAACACTTCACCGATTTATATGATATAAAACGTGCAGTTGTTCATACCCATCTTCTTAACCCTGAGGTATTTTTTTCTTACCTGTTAGTTGTGATTAGTCAGTGTGTTTATTGTTTATACTGGGTGATAGTAAATTATTATTTTTTTTTTCCCTCTAGTGGTTAGTGAATTACTTTGGGTCCTTATCAGTTGAAGATTCCCTAGAATGTCTCAGAGCCATGCTGTCTGCTAATATTCGTCAGAATCTGCAGATCTGTGTTCAGGTGGCTTCTAAATATCACGAACAGCTGTCAACTCAGTCTCTGATTGAGCTCTTTGAGTCATTCAAGAGTTTTGAAGGTAATTGGGAATGTCAGAATTGATACGAGAGACACTTATAATCAATCAAGCAGTTCAAAATTATCTTTCTGAAAAACATTTTTATGGGACATGTCTTCTCTAGGATCCCTCATGTCATGGGATCCTAGAGATATACAGTGTAGAAGAACACCTGCTTGGATAATTTATGAACTAAAGGCAGAAATTTGGGATAAGAAATGTATTGTCTTGTGTTAGCTGCATAATATGAAAATACTGATGACTAATTACAGTAATATTACAAGCACAGCCCTGACTCTTGTAATAGGGAACATTTCTCATAAGGGGATTTTGTGCTTCATTAGCCCAGCAGTGGAGTGCTTCTCTGCCTTGGTCCTGGAGGTGCTTATCACTGGGTGACTGCTTACTGTGTGGGTGCTGCCCTGTGTTATGTCACAGTAACATCAGTTCACAGCTTGTGCGGGTTAATCACTTGTTAGGTGGTTCTTAGGATCACTAGCTCAATCCTGGTCCCTCCTTAACCTTCTCGCTGTCTTTGTAGTATAGTGCTCTAGATAGAAAGGGTAGTAGGATATGCCAGTTTGGCAGTTTCTTTTGATTTTGTTTGCTAACAGAATATAGATACTAGCCACAAGTAGCTATTTAAAATTCAATTAAATAATTAAAATATAATTGAAAGTACAGTTAGTCTAGTTACACTTGAGGTGAGCCATGGAAGGTTAGTGTCTGAAGCAGATAATATGGGTCATCACTGCAGAAAGTTCTTATGGACAGCTCTACACTAGATTTTTGAAAAATTTATGCAAAGATATCTGGAATGTGATACTTCATTTAAAGTGTCTCATGAACTGTGGTATAAAAATTTGCTTTGCTATTGAGGCGCTGTCCTTGACTATTTGAAAACTTTCGAGCCAGGCATAGTGGCCACTTTCCTGTGTTTTAGCACTCAGAAAAATGAGCCAGGTTTATGATAGATTAAGGACAGCCTGAACTATACGACAAATCCTCTCAAAAAAACTAAAACAGAGAAAGATACTTTTAAATAGAATTTTCTGTTTTGTAGAGATTGAAATTTATTTAAGTGGTTTCTGGATTAATTTGTATTCTTACTGAACTTTTAAAACAGCCAACTTACTAGGAACATTTTCTGTAATCATGACTTGTAATCGCTTAATTTTTAGTTCTTTCATTCTCAAAAGTATAGCCAGGCTTGATGGTACATGCTTTTAATCTCAGCACTTTGGAGTCAGAGGCAGGAGGATCTCTGAGTTTGTGACAAGTCTGGCTTACACAGCAAAATCAGGACAGCCAGGACTCCATAAAGAGACCAGGGTTTCACAGTGAGACCTTGTCTTAAAGCAAGCAAGCAAACAAACAAAACATGCCTATGTTCCTTAATTTCAGTTACTTTTGTTTCTTTAAGGTCTCTTTTATTTTCTGGGGTCCATTGTTAACTTTAGTCAGGACCCAGATGTGCACTTTAAATATATTCAGGCGGCTTGCAAGACTGGGCAAATCAAAGAAGTGGAAAGAATCTGCAGAGAAAGCAACTGCTATGATCCCGAGCGAGTCAAGAATTTTCTCAAGGTAAGTAAGTGGCTTTAAGCTACATGCTTCGGATTGATTTTAAGGTCAGCAGTTCTACAAGGGTTCAGTCGTTCTTGAGAATATTTTTCTTACATTTGAAAATCTTAGCATTCTCAAATTCTGTGCCGGGTTATTTTTTTCTAAACTTAATACTCTGTGGTTTCTCAAGAAATAAGGAAGGAAATTAGTAAGTAGTACCTAAGAACAACCATCTGTTTAAAAAGAAGGAAAAACAGTTTCATTTTCAAAGAACTTCCTTTTATTTAAAAAAAAAAAATTAAAAGACACATTTCTTTTTTCTTTTGTGACAGGGTCTCACTCTGTAGCCCTGGCTGTTCTAGAATTCAGTATATAGACCAGGCTAGAGGTCTGCCTGCCCCTGCCTCTTGAGTGCTGGGATTAAAGATGTGTGCCACTAGGGCTGGTTTAAGAAAAACACAATTTGCCGGGGCGTGGTGGCGCACGCCTTTAATCCCAGCACTTGGGAGGCAGAAGCAGGCGGATTTCTGAGTTCGAGGCCAGCCTGGTCTACAAAGTGAGTTCCAGGACAGCCAGGGCTATACAGAGAAACCCTGTCTCGAAAACCAAAAAAAAAAAAAAAAAAAAAAAAGAAAAAGAAAGAAAAACACAATTTAAAGTCATTCTTGATCATGTTTTAGAATATTTAGCTCTTTCCCCAGGTGGTGACACATGCCTGTAATGTGTACATTATTAATATGTACAGCAAGAGGTGGATGGCCTCTAGTCCATAGAAGGCTTTGATTCCTTTATTTATTTTTTAAGGTACAGTTAATTGATTTTGTTTTTCTACTGCCTTGAAAATTTTTGTCTGGAGAGAAGAATGTTCATAAGAGGTAGTTCTCTCCTTCTATCATGGAAGGCCCAGAGATCAAACTCAGATCTTCATATTTGGCACAAGTGCCCTTACTCTTTGAATCATCGTTCCTGTTTTTTTGAGATAGTCTCACTTTGCAGTTCTAGGCTGACCTTCGTATGTGGTAATCCCAGCATCTTCCAGAAGACATCATTCTTGGCTTAGGTTTCTTATATTTTACTCTTCAATTTTTTAAAAACATTTATTTATGTTTTCATTTTGTGTTGATGTTCTGTGCCCAGGCCATTGCATGGAGGTCAGAGGTCAACTCTTGCAAGTCAGTTCTATCATTGTATCATGTAGTTACTGCGTTTAGAACTCAGAATATTAGTTTCCATATCCACGTCTTTACCTGCTGAGCCATCTTCCAGCCTCTGCCTTAGATGCTTTTATTTTTCAGTTGATCTTTGGCATCATTTTCAAGATCCTTTATTGTAGGTTAAGGAAGCATCTAGCATCAAATCTGTCTGAATCCAGAAATGAAGTGTTAATGTATAATTTATAAACCAAATGGGATCAAGATAAATTGGCTTTGTGACACATGAATTCAGTTGGAGAGAGTAAAGGCTGCCTCTGCTGGAGTGAAGAATAATGTCCTACAGAATGCTAAGCTAGAGAATAGTAAGGGTTTTTAATTTGTTTAACTTTGCTATTCTGATATATATAACGCTATTCTGATAGCAGTTATTTTATGGGGAAAAATAAAAATTTGTAGCTATCTATGAAAGATGAGAAAAATTCTTAAACTCAGAGAGCACCACTTGTCCATTGTCACACATGACATTTTTAAACTTGTGTTCTCTGGGAGAATTGTAGATTGAGCACAAAACCATTATTACATGGAATTTGCATGTCTTGCCTCTACCTGTTATCACTTGGAGGTAGTTTAAAGCAGTATCATCTGATATTCCTTCTTTTGAATTTATCTCGGGTCTGATAGCCAAAACCACAGGCGTTTTTATGTAACAAAATAGTCAAAATGATGAAATTATCTTACATTGTAAAATCAAAGATAAACTTTCCCCAAGTGTATATAACTTTATAAGTCATATCTTACCCACATAACTTTTCTGGGCAGACTAGCAGCATGATAATGTCAAACTTTCTAGGGTTCCCAAGAAACTTGCCAAGTGCAGGGAGTTGTTGGTTGTTGTGCAGTGCACCCGCTCCATCTCACCTGACAGAGCTCGCTTCCTCTAGTGAATCATTGAGGCTTAGGAGGCTTTTGGTTTTTGTTTTGTAATACTGCTAGCTTCTTAGCTGAATTTCTCTTTTGTAATTGAACTTTTCTTTAAATTTCTTTAGCTTTAGGAGATAATGTTTGAGTTATCTTTTATGTTAAAGCAGAAGTAAACTTAAGTATTACAACTTGAGTAACATTTAAGTTAGATATGGGAATACATAAAGAATCCCAACACTCACACTTGACAGACTGAGTCAGAGGGACCTGGAGTTTGAGGCCAACCTGGTGTATATATGGCCTGTCACAAAAAATCCATTTTAATGAATAAATAGAACAATATAATACAGTGCAGTATGACCCAATACAAAAGCAATAGCCTGTGTGGATCAAAGTTAGGGCTCCTTCCTTACCTGTAATCCCAGCCCTCAGAAGCCCAAGGCAGGAAGATTATGAGTCCAAAGCTAGCATGAGCAACATACTGAGATAATGTCTGCAGAAAAATAAACAACCAAATGCCAACCATCCTCTGAGGGATGAGAATGTTATTCAGTAGCCCCATACTGGCCTAAGATTCTCTTACAACCTACAGAAACGTTAAAGTACTACAAAGAATTCCAAACAATGTTGTTAGCATTATTTGATTAACACAGGAGTGTGTCTCCACCCTGCTCCCTTTTCTTTATGCCATGCTTTGCCTCAGTGTTTCTGGGTGACTCACTGACCCTTGGCTGTTGGAGCTTTGTGTCTGCCCTAGACTGTTTTTTAGTTTTTTTGTCTAAGACCTTCCTGGCTTGCTCCTTGACCTTCAGGTTTCTGGTCAAATGTCAAGAGAGGTTTTCCTCAAGTTACTCAGCCTAAAATAGAAACTACTTGGGTAAGTGAACTAGCTCAGTCAGTAAAGTGCTTGCCTTGCAAGCCTGGGTTAGATTCCAGATCCCAGGAAAGAATGGTACATGTGGTAACTCATGCTTGTAACTCTGGCCAAGGTGGGTCCCTTGGTGTGCTCCAAACCAGTGAAAAGACTGTCTTCAGTAAGGTGCACAGTGCTCCTGACAGCTGAAGTCAGTCCTCTGCCCTCCACATGCATGCGCAAACAAACAGGCTGATACCTGTACCAGTTCCACCTCCATGGCCTTGCTTCACCTCTGCTGTAATGCTCGCTGCTGTGAAGGAAACCTCGCCTCTTTCCACTCGGAGGCAGTTTCCGAGGGCTTACAATAGTTGTTAAATTTGTGTTGTAGAAAACTTGTACATTTATTTACCCAATTCTAATTTTTGTCTTAGAGTGGTTGCTAACAATAAGGATTGATAGCTTAGTAAATGGTTTAAAATGCATAGATAGCATGGGGCTGGAGAGAGGGTTGGAGAGAGAGAGGGCTGGAGAGAGGGCTGGAGAGAGGGCTGGAGAGATGGCTCACCAGTTGGCATCACTTGCTGCTCTTCCAGAGGACTTGAATTCATTTCCTAGCCCCCGTGTGTTGGCTTGTTCACAAAGTACCTGCAATTCCAGGTACACCCAATGCTTTGGGCCCTTGTGGGCTCTTGTATTCATGTGCACATCACCATACACAGAATTAAAAATAAAATATTTAGAAACGTAGAACATTAGTTTTATGCATGAACTGTTGTAAAGGTTTAGATAAACAGAAAAATGCCATAGTTCTAGTCAGAAATGAACTAGCTAAGTAGTCTGCTTGCATGTTTTCCCCTAGTTGATGAAACTTGTATTTTATGTGCACAGAAGACTAATGTGATCCACTGAGGTTTGTGGGGTTTTTGTTTTGTTTTTGTTTTTTTAATGCTTATTTAGGAGGATAAATTGGCCTGGAACTTTACATTTGTAGAAGATCACATACTTTCTAGGAACAATTGAAGCAGCCATTAGTACAGTGTTTTCCATTTCTGAAATAAGTTCTCACATGCTTTGACTTTCCTTAATGTGAACAGCCTGCAGTTGGACTTTTACTTTACATTTTTAGCAATTTTCATTTTTTTAAATTTCTTATAGTGCAGAAAAAAATTTCTTGATATTTTCTGAACCTTTCATGGACTAATCTTCATGTGATTTACAATTGGGTGGAGCCTATTCTAAGAACCATTTTATTGTCTGATGTTACTCGGTGGTGCATTACTGTTCTAGTCTAATCCCCAGGACGACCCCCTCCCCCAAGGGCATTCTGTTCTAACCCTTAAAAGGAGTGGCTACCATTGGGGAAAGTCCTGTCCTGCTTAGTATGTATTTCTTTAGTCAACTCTTAGAGGAATCATGGATTGAGGAATGTGTCACTGTGTATAAATGAATTCCTGATGGAAACTGTTGTTTTTTGTGCTGTACCTTTTGTCTGTGGAATATAACAGGACATGTATCAGGTAACTGCCCCACAGAGCTCTTACCCTTACCTGCTTGTCAGTCTATAAGTAGGACTGTAGCTTCGTTTTTGTAATGGTAAAAGCAACGGGTAATTTAAAGATGTCTTTTCTTTAAATTCTTTGGTGTGTTTAATTCATGGCCATTATCACAGTGTTCTTTGTAGATTTAATTGTAATAGATTGTTAGAGGCTAGGTGTTTTGGTATTATTAGAGCTTGGTATTGGGGAGGGCTAGAAAATAAATTAGTAGTTTGAAACAAATGTGAGTATTTGTGCCACCAATGTGAGAAGGTTACTAAATCAACTGCCGAGTTCAGCTGAAATGTCTTTTATTAGTGAAAGTCCCCATGTAGTGATTTTTTAAAACCTGTGTACTGCTACTGGTGGCTTACAAATCTTAATTTGTTAATTTCTTTATTAAAGATGTGCATGGGAAGGCTTAGTGTTTTGTGTGTGACTCTAAGCTCTACGTAGTAAAATGTATTGAAATAGGGAGAAAGTCACACAGCCTTGGGGGTCATTTGTGTCTTTTAACAGAAGAGCTACATTTATGGAAGCCTCTCCCATCAGCACAGAAAGGAGTCTCATATTTTGATTCATGCAATGGGGAAATTGAAGTTTCTTTTTTTATTTATTTTTTCCCCCATTTCAGGAGGCAAAACTAACAGATCAGTTGCCACTTATCATCGTCTGTGATCGGTTTGACTTTGTCCATGACCTGGTGCTGTATTTATATAGAAACAATCTTCAGAAGTATATAGAGATATATGTCCAGAAGGTAAGTACTTTGGTATTTAGATAATTTAAATATTATCATTACAGTATTTTGAATTCTTCTCATTGTGCCTTGTAAGAATGGTCTACTAGAGTAGCTTTCCATGTTTTTCCTCAGCTCAACCTTTTCTTTTATTACAATTTTACATCCATGCCAGAATATGAAGTGTGAGAGCTCCTGTAGTCTAAAGGGTTGAAAAGTCTAGGAACCAAAGCCCAAAGCCCATGGCTTAAATTAGGTCTTAGAGACTTTTATCACCTTCAGGGTACTCTAGTGATGCTTTTGTGCTTAGTCACCTTCCATATTCATCTTTGCACTGCAGCATTTGGAGCGATCGATCCTTAGGTAGAACTGATTAACCATAGCAACATGGGAGACCACAGGGTGAGTGCTCCCTGCTTATTAGAATGTGAGAGGTCTTTCTAGCTAGACTTTTCCATCATCTGACCATAATTTTAGATTTATAGTTTATTACTAATTTTTTTTAAAACAGGGCTTTAAAAAGAAATTGTCTTTATGTTTTTCACTCAGTTTTGCTTATTAATGTAATGGTATTCTTTTTATTTTCTCTTTTTCAAACATAGGTAAATCCAAGTCGACTTCCTGTGGTTATTGGAGGATTGCTGGATGTTGACTGCTCTGAAGATGTCATTAAAAATTTGATTCTTGTTGTGAGAGGTCAATTCTCTACTGATGAGCTTGTTGCTGAAGTCGAGAAAAGGAACAGGTGTAGCAATGTTTTCTCTCTTTATAACACATAAGTTTGTTGCTCCTGGTAGTGTAGAAGAGTTGAAATACAGCTGACTGACTTGAGTGTGGCTACTCACACATGGGGTGAAGCATGGAGGCAGCAGACAGAAGGTGACACACTCACTGTTAGAGTTGAAAGGTTTTGTTTGTGTCATTTTCCCCTGAAATGTGACTATATTTGTATAGTTAGGAGAAGATTGTGCTGTTTTTAACAGTGTGTGTCTGGGTTCTGTTGTTTTTACTAGATTGAAGCTGCTTCTTCCTTGGCTTGAGGCTAGAATTCATGAGGGCTGTGAGGAGCCTGCTACTCACAATGCATTAGCCAAAATATACATTGACAGTAACAACAACCCAGAGAGGTTTCTTCGTGAAAACCCTTATTATGACAGCCGTGTTGTTGGGAAGTACTGTGAGAAGAGAGATCCACATCTAGCTTGTGTTGCTTATGAACGTGGCCAGTGTGATCTGGAACTCATCAATGTGAGTACTGCTTGCTGAGTGTGTACAGAGATATCTGTATTTCTTTAACTAGTTATATTTCCAGTTAGCAAATTTTGAGATTCTATATGATTTTTTTTTAGTTAATATGCAACAGTTTTGGGCAGATGTGTGCTTTTTAAAACTTTATTTGGAAAACCTAAGTCTATATACACTCTCTCCTGATTTGACATGTGTTAGCTTTGCTTGGGTTCTTGTACACTGCCTGCTTCACATACCTTAAAGTATCTTTATATTGGTACTAGCAATAGTCAGACATTAACAAGAAACTTTGAAAAGCTTGTTTTCAGTTTTGTCATGGTTTTCTGTAGTTTAGGATTACAATTGTGTCCACTCTTTAGCCTTTTTATTCTAAATTAGTTCGTGGAAATTTGTTTTTGTTTGTTTATTTTGTTTTTAAATGATTGATACCTTTGCTAAACTCATTTTTTATTTGTATTTTGTTAGGTTTGTTTTTGGTTTTGTTTTTTGGGATTGTTTGTTTGTTTTGGTGAAATAGGTGCATAACCAAATTTTCCATTGTAAAGTGAACATCTAAGTGGCTTTCAGTGAATTCACTGTTGCAAAATCACCACTCTTATCCAGTCTCTCAGCACTGAGAAAGGTGACCTTCTTTTTTAGTAAATCTCCATATACTCCCTTCCCATAGTACCTCACAACTGCCTAACCACACCCAACCCTAATGGATTTCCTTGTTCTGTAATTTTTTTAAATTAAAGTATTTATTACCTGTGCACAAGTATGTAGAAGTCAGAGGACAACTTGTGGGAATCCATTATCTCCTCAGTGGATATGGGTCTCATGAACTGAACTCTGGTCATTGGCCTTGGTGACAAGTGAAGTGACCTTACCTACTAAGCCATTTTTCTGACTCCTGAACATTTGATATAAATGTATGGTTTACATTTCCTCCTTTTCTGCAGTGTTGAGACTGCATGTGCTGAGAGAGTACTGTATAAGTGAGCTCCATGCCTGGCCACGGGAAAATAGTCCTCAGTTTCCCTCTGTCACTTTGCTTTGTAGCTAAAATCAAGTGTTTCAATAATGGTTTTCTGTAATTAGATTTTTAGATCTAATTTCTATTCAGAGTACTGTTTAAATGATATTTGCCCCATGCTGTTGGATTTAGAAGCTCATTTTCTTTATGTTGCCAGTCTTTACTGAATTGTCCACTTTCCATTTGATAAGGAGTCTTTTGATAAACAGATGGTGCACATGTTCTTCCTCCTCATCTCTCCTTAGCCTTTGTAACATACGACATTCTTACTAGGCTGATGACTACTTCAGCCCTTTCTCCTGAATCAGTTATGGGTTAGAGCTCAAGGGTAGAAGACTAGGCCTGCATGAATGAGGTCCTGCTTACAAATCCCAGTGCTGGAAACAAATCCTGTCATATTTATTATCAGTATTCTTGGATTCATAGATTCCTGTTGTACTCTTTGACTTATAATCCATTACTGTAATTTCTCTTGGCATGTGGATTGTTGCCGGGTTGTTTTGAGGCACTTCAAGGCTCATTTGCAACTTTCCCAGCTTAGAGTTGCTCTTTTTTTCAGGGAATCCCCACCCTTTTTTATGAAAGATGCCATTAATAACCAAGTTCTATCCTGAAGATTCCTTCTAGAATTGTTCAGTGGTCAGTTCTTAGAAACTGTATGTATGTATGTATGTATGTACTTTCAAAGATTATACATATTTACATGCAAGTATATGGAGAAGTAAGTGTGCAGTAGCTAATAAAACAGTGGAAGAAAGTTTTGAAGGCAACCAAATCTGTATTGGAATGTAGTACAAAGCTATAATTTAAGGTTAATACAAAACTAATGCTTTAACATCAAAAATAAGCTAAATATGCTAGTGTGTGTGTGTGTGTGTGTGTGTGTGTGTGTGTGTGTGTAGTTGTAGCATGTGAGAAGTGAAGGCAGGTAGGTATAGGACTTTGGAGCTCAGGTACGTGAGACCACTCAAACAAGAAAAATAAACATGCAATAGTGGGGCTCTTTTTAAAAGCTCCTAAAAATTTTCCCCCATCCTTTAGTTTCAGTGAGAATATTTGTCTGTATATTCCCAAGATTCTATATAGAAGTAATAGATTCTTTAAAAAAAAAAAAAGAGTTGATTACAAATAACTTCCAGACTCATCTGTAGTTTTTACTATTTGTACTGAAATTAACCTTTGCTATTTTAATTAGGTTTGCAATGAGAATTCCCTCTTCAAAAGTCTTTCTCGCTACTTAGTCCGTCGAAAGGATCCAGAATTGTGGGGTAGTGTGCTACTGGAAAGCAATCCATACAGAAGACCATTAATTGACCAGGTAAGAATCACAAAAATGTTTCCCATCATTCTTACTTGGAATACCTTCCTATCATATATCCAAATATATTTAAGTGGGTTATATTTAACTATAACAGAAGGCAGAAAAAGTGAAAAAAAATTAAAATTGTACTATATAAATGTAAAAATGTGTATATGTGTAAAATATAAGGAAACTGAAATCTTAAGTTCATCACTACTAAAGAAAGGGAATAAATTGGGATTGACTAAAAATAGTTAGCTTACACATGACCAAAATCAAGACATTTACAAAGGTATATCAGTGCAAGTGAGGATTGATAATTCAAAAACAAAAAAAATCCAAGTAATTTTTGGGTATGACAGCTTATGCCTGAAGTTCCTAGTACTTAGGAGTTTGAGAGAGGAAGAATATGAGTTTGAGTTCTCCTTGTCTTATGACTGTAGCAAGATTCTATCTCAAATTCTTTTCTAAAAGTCCAAGTAAGTATCATGGAGACTGTTAAGTTCTGGTCCTTAACATCACATAAAAGCCCCTGTATGTAACTCCAGTGCTGGCTAGTCAGAGACAGGAAGATCTCTAGGGCATGCTGGTCAGCTAGTCCAACCAAATGGATGAGCTCCAGCTTCAAGGAGAGACTTGTCTCAGAAGTAAAGTAAACCGTGACTGAGCAAGACACCTGGTATCACCTTTTGATATATACACCTGTACATTCATGCACACAAATACAGGAATAGCACACACATGATACCCAAACCAGTAGTAAGAAGTCTAAATAAAGCACTGAAGTTAAGATTTTTATACCTATATGAAATTGAAATCTTGAATTTAAAGTGCTAATTGTTGCTTGTTGTTAAAATGATTCTTAAAATTCTTCTGATAGACAAAAAGATACAGCATTTTGAAGAATAGATTACTAGCTCTTGAGTTATTCACTCACTCTCTAGAAAGTGGTTCCAAGGCACATTCCCAAGTAGATACAAAGCTTCCTGCAATCACATGGCATCTGAGCATATGAAAGTAGACAAAACAAGAGCTGTTCGTTTTCTAATCTGTGCCTTGGGATTTGAAAATAAGAATCCATTAAAGAAATAGTGATAAGTTATTATGGATAGTGTTTTAACAGGGGGAAAGTGCAAATTGCATAATCACTGATGGTAACGTCATAATTATAAACGTGTGTTCATGTATATTTCTGTACAAAGATCTTTGAGTAGAAGGGTATTCTTCCTTCTATTTGAGGTTTTCTAATGAGAAGCTAACTAACTTATTCTTACCAGGCAGTGTCTCTTTAAAAATACCTTGATTTTTTTTTTTCTTTTAAATTATTCTATGTATATCCTTTGTAGGTTGTACAGACAGCCTTGTCTGAAACTCAGGACCCAGAAGAAGTGTCAGTAACTGTCAAGGCTTTTATGACAGCAGATCTTCCTAATGAACTCATCGAACTGCTGGAGAAAATTGTTCTTGATAACTCTGTATTCAGTGAACACAGGTATGCTGGCAGAGGATTGTATTGACTTCCTCAGTCTTTAATTGTAGCCTGTCAGTTTGGGGAAGGAAGAGAAAACAGAGAGAACAGGCAGTTTTCTGGATTGTTCTTCTCCTAATGTGGTCTCTTCTCACCCTGACCCTTGAGACAAATAACCGTCTAGTGTCACAGTGGTGTTTCCTCACCACTAATGACTTTTTAAACATTATGGTTGGATGTCTTGGTTTCTTAAGGAATCTGCAAAACCTCCTCATCCTCACTGCAATTAAGGCTGACCGAACGCGTGTTATGGAGTATATTAACCGCCTGGATAATTATGATGCTCCAGATATTGCCAACATTGCCATCAGCAATGAGCTGTTTGAAGAGGCATTTGCTATTTTCCGGAAGTTTGATGTCAATACTTCAGCAGTGCAGGTAAGTCTTGAAATTACATAAATTGAGATATTGATGATAATGTCTTCTCTTGATGCAAAGAATGCATTGTCTTGTGAGAGTATGCATAGATTGCTATCACAGTAGAGTAATCATAAAATACTATCAGTTTAAATGTAACTGTGTTGGGTGAGATCCATTTTACTGTAACACCAATTCAAAAATATTGCCCAGGTGTTGATTGAACATATTGGAAACCTGGATCGTGCATATGAGTTTGCTGAACGCTGCAATGAGCCGGCTGTTTGGAGTCAACTTGCAAAAGCTCAGTTGCAGAAAGGAATGGTGAAGGAAGCCATTGATTCTTATATCAAAGCAGATGATCCTTCATCTTACATGGAAGTTGTCCAGGCTGCCAATGCCAGCGGTAAGACTTCTTGTCTTTATGTCCTGAGACCTCCAAAAAATTACTAAGCCAAGCATTAAGGTGTTTAAGTTTTAATTGTATAGAGGTTAGACACTCCCTGGTTACTTGTGAAAACTTTTAGCCCAGCATCTTGATCTAGCTAAAGACTGAGTTTAGAAAGTCCCTGGAGAAAGCTCATTTTGTTTTGAGGTCTGATAAAATCATGATAGAGCTCTGGAATATATAACTTTAAAGTGGGGAGAAGTATCAAGTAGTTTTGGGGCAATAATAATATAGATGTGTATTTTTATACTTTTAAGTATATCCACTTTATATTTGCCATTCTAAGTAATGTCTCTTTGAAGAAGGAGTTAAGCTGGTGTGGTGATGTATATTTGCCAATGAGGCAGGAGGCCTTAAACTCTTGGACTGCCTAGGCTTTATAGATAGCATGACACTCAAACAAACAAACAAACAAAAACTGTCATGGGGAACTAATAGCATATCTAACATATTTGCTTGGAAATACAAAACAAGGGTGCTAGTTTATGGACTTACTTTTCTCTTTATTTAGGAAACTGGGAAGAATTGGTGAAGTATTTGCAGATGGCACGCAAGAAGGCTCGAGAGTCCTATGTGGAGACAGAATTGATATTTGCACTGGCTAAAACAAACCGCCTTGCAGAATTAGAAGAGTTCATCAATGGGCCAAATAATGCTCATATTCAGCAAGTAGGTTTCCTGTTTAATTTGCCCTCCAGTCCCCACGCGTGTGTGTCCGTCTGTCTGTCTGTTTTGTGTGTGTGTGTGTGTGTGGGATGCTTGCTTCAAAGTGCATGTGAAGGCCAGAGGACAGGCTCTTATTTTTGTTCCTCAGGAATTACCTACTTAGGAGAAAAGACAGGGTCTCTTGTTGGCATAAGTCTCACTAAGTAGTTTGAGCTAGCTGGACACAAGCACAAAGGACTGATCTACCACTAGCTTGGTTCTGGGATTCCAAGCACATACCACACCAGATTTTGTGGGTCATAGGTATTAACTCACATCCTATTGTTTACAAGGCAAGCACTTTCCAACTGAGTTATCTCCCAAGCTCCACATTTTAACACATGAAAGTTCTATGATTGAGTAATTTTATCACCCTGGCTGAGTCAACATTTTAGAGCTATGAAATTAAACTGTTCTTACGAGATAGAATGGGTGTATGTTCATTCATTTTATTTGTAATTTTTTAGATAGAATTCCTCAGTGTCGTGAAGAATGGGTATTTGGTACTCCTGCCTCAACTTCTGGGTGCTGAATTTGACAGCATATTCAACTAAACCTATCTGTTCCTTTATAGTAAGATAAGACTGTGGAAAAGGGATTGGGCTGAAACCTGTGTTTTACTTTTCCTCCTTAGGTTGGTGACCGTTGTTATGATGAAAAAATGTATGATGCTGCTAAGTTGTTGTACAATAATGTTTCTAACTTTGGACGCTTGGCATCTACCCTTGTTCACCTTGGCGAGTATCAGGCAGCAGTTGATGGTGCCAGAAAAGCTAATAGTACTCGAACATGGAAAGAGGTAATCTAAACCCAAGTTTGAATGATGAATTAACATTTTGTTTGATTTTTTTTCTCTCTTGTATGTTTTTTCTTTTCTGTTGAGTTGAAATAATTGCACATATTTACATTTGAGTTCTCATAGTGGAAAATGTTTATTCTAGGTCTGCTTTGCCTGTGTAGATGGGAAAGAGTTTCGCCTTGCTCAGATGTGTGGACTCCATATTGTGGTGCATGCAGATGAATTAGAGGAGCTTATCAACTACTACCAGGTAACGACACCAGGCCTTTATGTGAATTGAAACCTTCGTACACATGTTCTCTCCTCTAATTGCATTTTTTCTTTATGTAGGATCGTGGATATTTTGAAGAACTCATCACCATGTTGGAGGCAGCCTTGGGGCTGGAGCGAGCTCACATGGGAATGTTCACAGAGCTAGCTATTTTGTATTCTAAATTCAAGCCACAGAAAATGAGGGAACACCTGGAGTTGTTCTGGTCGAGAGTGAATATTCCTAAGGTAACCAACCAGTCTTCACCACTGCGTAGCGCTAATAATTTAAAATACCATTTTCCCTGTTAGGCTGTTTTCAGGAGTCAGATTTATATCTAAAGCAACTTTGTGGTACAGGTGCTGAGAGCTGCAGAACAAGCTCATCTTTGGGCAGAGCTGGTTTTTCTGTATGACAAGTATGAAGAGTATGATAATGCCATCATTACCATGATGAATCACCCCACCGATGCATGGAAGGAAGGGCAGTTCAAAGACATCATCACCAAGGTATATACACTCAGAAGTGTGCACTGTGGAAAGAGAAGGCTCCTTGGATAGAAACTGGTGTGTAATGCATGCATTTCTATTTTTAGGTGGCTAATGTGGAACTGTACTACAAAGCAATCCAGTTCTACTTAGAATTCAAGCCTTTGTTGTTAAATGACTTGCTCATGGTGCTGTCTCCACGGTTGGATCACACTCGTGCAGTCAATTATTTCAGCAAGGTAACTGTTTTTTTAAACTGAACTTTACAGTGAGGATTTCGATGTTCTTGGATACAGTTCTCAACCATGGATACCTTTCTAACAAACTTTATTTTAAAGGTAAAACAGCTACCACTGGTGAAACCATATTTACGCTCAGTTCAGAACCACAACAACAAATCTGTGAATGAATCACTGAACAACCTCTTTATTACTGAAGAAGATTACCAGGTAAAACCTTTGGATTCTTGTAAATACTTAACGTTAGACTCTGATTAGCTTTAACACTGACATGTTCTGTGGTAAAAGCCCCTGTTAGCCTTCATTTCTAAGTAGCAGGCATGTGGACGCTTAGTCCTTAAATTCAGCAAGTGTTCGGGTTTATGACAAGTCCCACTCTTTGAGTTAGATCTATTTTGCATGTACCATGTGGTCCCTCCCCTCTTACACCCTGATTGCACATCCAAGGGGCACTGATTTTTCAGATAGTCCATAAACTTGACTGCTGTTCAGTGGACTTAACTGTTTATTAATTTCCTTGCCTAATGTCTTAGTATTTGTCATTTAAATTTGGTCTTATGAAAGATAACACATAAATAGAAACTGTCTAGGTTAATCTAATTGCATTTTTTCCTTCACTTCTTGGCCTGGCTGGGACTTGCCTAGTAGCGCAGGCTTCCCTCACAGACATCATACTTGAGTACTTGAGGTAGAGCTCTGTGTCAGCACACCTGGCTCAACAGGATTTTCTTTTAGGCTCAAAGTCTAGTCTGTAAGAATAGTTTCCTAACAGCATAAGTGCTTGTCTACATTACATTTTCTCCCAATTTCATAGTCATTTAAGTTCGTATCATTACTGGATATCTCAAAGAAAATTGCACCTTCAGAAAGTTGTACAGTCCATTTAAGCATTTTATTTATTGTTTTAGAAGTAGATCAAAGAAGATCGAGACCTGAATACAGGTTACAACTTTTGTAGTGTGGTGCTCGCATCCTCTACATTGTTACATTTCATGCTGCCATCTAATTGCCTCCATCAGAATGAACTGTGAAACATAAATGTCAAACCGAAAGCCGCTAGTTGACTTCTGAATGGCTTTGTCTTTTAAGGCTCTGCGAACATCAATAGATGCTTATGACAACTTTGACAACATCTCACTTGCTCAGCGTTTGGAAAAACATGAACTCATTGAATTCAGAAGAATTGCTGCTTACCTCTTCAAAGGCAACAATCGCTGGAAACAGAGTGTAGAGCTGTGCAAGAAAGACAGCCTTTACAAGGTTGGTACGCAGGGTGGGCTGTTGAAGCTATGGGGATTGGCAGTGCAGCTGCCTTTTGTGAAGGTGGATCTTAAGTCAGTGCATTTATTGTTGTTGTTGTTTAACTTTCAGTGATGGTTTAAGTCAGCACGTGAGGATTAAACTCTGTCCTTCACTGTTTCTTCCAAATAGGATGCAATGCAGTATGCCTCTGAATCTAAAGACACAGAATTGGCTGAAGAGCTCCTACAGTGGTTTTTGCAGGAAGAAAAAAGAGAATGCTTTGGAGCTTGTCTCTTTACCTGTTATGATCTCTTAAGGCCAGATGTCGTCCTGGAAACCGCATGGAGACATAATATCATGGATTTTGCCATGCCCTATTTCATCCAGGTCATGAAGGAATATTTGACCAAGGTAATGATGCTCAGAGGTGTATTCAGAACTAATAATCCTGAGGATATATAACATTCTATGTGCATGTTATTTTTCAAGTTTTTTCTCTAGTATAAATTATTTAGTTGACATAAAATGTTCCTATTATATGGATTTTTTTTCTTAATAGCTGACAGACGACATGATTAGGAAGGGAACTCAAGCTTTGTCAGTGTTTACTCTCTGTATTCTTACAGTAAATAGTACTCTCTTTTAATATTTGAAATATTTAAGATAGCATTTTAGAATTAATTGCTACAGCTTAGATTTCCATGTATTCCCGATTTGTTTGGTTCCAGACTTCATGTCTTTGCCTGTCTCTCATGCACCACAGATTTTTGATAATCAAATACTATAGGAAGTTTGCAATTAACCATGTTTCCTAAATGCACATTAAATAACTAAGGATTCAGCCACCTTACAAAATTTGCTGTTCATCCTTGCATCTCTTTTTGATGTGAAACAGTTCTTGCTTGCCCAGAGTTAACTAGCTTTATGCATAGAAAATTTAAATGATTTTTTTTTCAAAGATCTGTTTTGTCAGAGTAAATAAAACTTGAAGTGAAGTCTCTGTTCTGATCTCTTCAGCATGCCTGAGTACAGGGCGGGAACCCCACTAACACCCCGCCCCATAGAGATGTTTCCCCCGAAGGCCACATAACTAGATACCTGTGTTGCTCATAGAGTTTTTAAAGGAGTAATATTTTATATGTAAGTTCAGTGTGATAAGAACAGTTGCCACAGCTTAGCCACAGGTGAGAGAAGCTTCTTTTCTTATGCATAATGCCACCTTTTGAGACCTGGCTGCTGTTAACCTAAATGCTGTCCATTTTCCTAGCCGTTAAGCTGCTTCCTTTCACACTGACTTAGCATAAATTCTTGTGCAGTGAGCTTTGAAGTTACACAGGATTCTAAGTTTTGCTTCTGTACTCCCTTGACTTCCACTCGCTCCTCCCTTTTTTAGTGGTTACATGTTTCTCCCCTGAACCTTTGTTGCTGATTCTACCTTTTTATGCTCAATATGGAATTTGATTTTTTTTCTAAGCTGCACCTTCTGAATTCCTTTGCAGGTTGATGCAATAAAGGAAAAGGTGAAAGTTGATTCTTTTGCATCTTTAAGTCTGGAGGACTAAGTCTAAGGATTTGCATGATTTTTTTCCTTCCTTTTCTACACTGCTGCTGCTGCTTTTCCCCCCAATAAATTTTCACTAAGCCTCTGCAAGTCCCTTGAAACATAACTATAATAGAGCTGTAGGACATTAGTAGATGTTTGCTACTAATCGGCTAATAGGCTTTAGGAAGGGCAGGAGGCTAATCAGTAGTTGGTTCACAGTCTCTTTTAATATATTATTAAAACTGAGCATGGTGAGTTTCAATATTAATTCCAAACTATCAGGAAATTTCTTTTCCCTGTCAGGGTATCTGGAACATACTAGGATTTTCTTAATATTTGAAATAAATTAAAACATCTTCTTTTTTTATTTTGTGAGCTTGCCTGATAGTTGTTGAATTTATATCTGTATGTATGCCCTAAGAGGCCTTTGGAGTTCTGTGGGGCTGTTTTTTGTTTGTTTGTTTTCTGGGGTTTGTTTTTTTTTTTTTTTGTGGTATTGAAGGACTGTGATCCAGTTTCTGATCTCTTGATTCTTACTAATTTTTTTTGCTGAAAGTAGATACAAGAGATACTAGCTGCTTCCGAAGAGACTTTCCTCATGTTCTCCAGGTGTCCAGTTCTCATGGTGCAGTCCGTTTTTAAGAAGAGCCAAAATCTTTTCAATCATGACAGAGCCAAGTTTGCTGCAACTGTTATTAAGCAACATGGATTATCTATGTGTATAACAAGGCAATATTAACACCTATCTGTAATTAGCCCGCCTTCAAAACTACCGAAATTTGCTGTCAAGTTGATTCCTTGGCTCATCATCCAAGAATGCCAAATTTAGGCACCATTTGGTTGCTGCTCTTTCTTCATTGGCTTATCTCTTTCCCAGTATAAACAAAATGAACTTTAAAACTTACTCCTGGTGTAAAATTGCAACTAGAAAGCCGTGGGGAAGTAAAGGAGTGTTAAATTTTAAATGAATTTGGGTGGGTCCAATGCCTTGGGATTACGTTGTTCAGACTGGAGTCACCACTGGAACTTAGGGCAAACCTGAGTAAATGCATTGTGTGTGAGACCCTTCAGCAGCTAGTAAGCAAGGCAGCTAGAAAGCGTGTGTGTGAAAAATGGGGAATTGAACTGCAGTGTTATGCGTTGTTTTAAATCAAGCATGTACAAGCCATTGCAATTACATCATACTACTCTGAAACATAGAGCATTGCTGTGGGCTGTGTGTGTTCCTTGAGAGCCTGTATGGCACCAGTCATCCTCAGATCTCACTTCTTGCTTCAGTACTTTTGCCTTTTTTTCATGCACACATACACCAAAATAACTGACTGCATGTTAACTTTTACTCTGCAGCATATTGCAGTCTTTGTGGAAAAGCCTTTTGCATTTTAGTGGATTTTCAATAATACAAATGGAACTGATTTCAGAGACATGCTTATGTTAAATTTTTCTTTTTAAACCCAAGGATCAGAAACTTTTGTTACAGCTCTTAACAAAAGCTTGTGTTCATAAAATCTCCCATTTTTCTTCTTTGTGCAATCTAAATTGGGCTTAAACAAAAATTGGATGTTCCTGTGCCAGAGGCTATCCCATTGTATAAAAACATCAACATTTTTGCTTATGTTGGTGTTTCTCCTCTGGGATTTGTGCTTTTCTTCCTCCCTGCCTATGTCAGTGACCGGGCAGTTAGGTAATGCTGGCTCTTCTAGTCTCCCATGTGTTTCTGTATCAGACCTGTGTTCAGCATTTAATCAGACATTAACTTTTGTATGTGTCTGTATACTTAAGATTTTTTTTTTTCCTTCAAAGTCTGGGGTTGTATCATACAGCGCTGGGTTTTTTGGTTTTTGGGTCTTTTTTTTTTTGTTCCTTTGTTTCATTTTTTTCTATCTCTTAGGAGTTACTTAGACATAGACATCCATGTGTTCCCTGAATATCCCCTCTGTACGTCATTCTCACACACTAGCTAGGTCAGCAGCCCATGTGACCTTGACGGCAGAGCTGTGCTTTAAATTCCACAGATGGATAACTTTTGTTGTAAAGTTGAATGCCAAATAGCGGGTTATTTCACATGATCCTTAGATTCCATGGTAGTCTTTAATTTGATATTAGAATAATTTGTAAGATACTATGTAGGCTATGAAATAAGAAAATAGTATGTAAAAGGAAACCAATACTCAGGGATACACAATGAGACTGCCGTCTTCCACTCCCACCAGCCCCAAAACCAAACAAAGCAAACCCATTTTCCTAGGTTAGGCAGACTACTGAAGCTTCTTAAAAGTTCTTTGACAAGACTGGATTAGACCTAGATTGCCTTTAACGTGGAGTAATTAGAATTAAGTATAATACATTGTCTGGAGCTGCTCAGCTGGGACAGGTGCTCGCCGCTAAGCTTCACACTGATTCTCTCCTCTGGGGTCCACACAGCAGGATGGGAGAACTGACGTCCAAAAATTGTCCCTGACTTCCATATGCACATGCTTGTTGTCCCTCACCCCCCAAAAAGGACATGTAATGTTTCAATACTGTCCTAACCCCCTGCCTGTGTGTACATACAAACGCACTATTTTAAGTTTCCAGTAGAACTCAGGTACTGTTTTAGCATTTTAAGAAGATCTAGTTTTTAAACCGTTTTTCATGCTCCCTTCCACACTCAGATTCTTAGCACACTTGGCCTTCAAAACAGCACATAGAACACTCATATTTGAAAATTAGTTGTAGAGAAAACCTGGCTCAGATGGCACGTTTTAAATATAGTTTGAAATAAATATAAAATATATAAAATATAAATATAAATATAAAAATAAATATAAAATATAAAATAAAATATAAAGTCAGTGAAAGTATATGATACAGAAGAGTCTGTAACACCAGGTCCTATTATTTTCTCTAGTGTGCCAGGGATGAAATTGTGTTAGCCCATAATAGCCTACCAGGAACTTCCAGCTTCTGTTCAGCCTCATTTTCTAGAAGGAAATTCAAGGACTGATGAAGTGGTTTGCTCTCTCTCCCCTCCTTAACTCTTAAAAGGATCTGGGCAATACCGCTACTGTCTTTCACTCATACACTTGGACTGATATTACCTGATGTTGCCCACTTTGATTAGCTAGTATATAGTAGCCACTTACTTCTTTGGCTTCATTAAAAATAAAAGCTTTTTTTTTTCAAAGTTGGGACCAACTCAGGCAATCCCAGTTACTTCTTAGAATCATATACCATTAGTATTTGCATTTTGTCTTCAAGCAACTAAGGAAAATGACGTTATGCAGTAAGATTACATATGGAGCTACTTGAGAGTTAAGTGTTAAGTCTCAAGTCTGTAAAATGTGAGCTTCAGCGGGAGCTAGGCACAGTTGGCAAAACAGCTTATTCTACTCAAATACTTATCTAGCCATTAGACTCATTTCACGTTTTTGTAAGCCTATTCTGGAGAAGGAAGTCTTGATGGTTCATGAATTCCTTATTACCTCTGATAGTGTATGTATACTTCATTTGAAAAGTGGTTCCTTTTCACTTTCTCCCTTGCTCAGGCTGCATCCTAGCATGTCCAGTCTTAGCCTGGCGTAAGCTGTTATGGCATTTATAAATCCCTCCTTCCTGAGGGTTTATAATGACAGTGCTGAAAAACACCTTGACTGAAGTATGAATACTGCCATTGAATTTGAGGGGCCTGAGAATGTTCTTGCCAGTCTGTTTTATTTTGACAGAATTTAACATACTAAGGCTTTTCCACTCTCTGCCATACGCCTAAGTGTGTGATGCTTTTGAGGTTCTAACATGGCTTGTTTTTCTCTAGGTGGATAAATTAGATGCTTCAGAGTCCCTGAGAAAAGAAGAAGAACAAGCTACAGAGACACAGCCCATTGTTTATGGTAATCTGCCTCTTTTTTTTTTTTTTTTTTTAAGTTCAGAGGGCTACATTAGACCCTTCTTAAATGTAGCAAGCAAGCTTGGAAAGGGGCAAAACATTTGTCAAGTTAAGGAATAGTTCTCTCAGCTATTCACATTTTCTCCTGAGGACCATTTAAAACTCATTTTTAGGATATCCACTGTGATAATCTTCCATGCATAGAATCTCTCAAAAATAGTCATTAAAGATGGCCTAGGCTTTCTTGTTCCTGATTGATGACTGATCTATTTGTTCCTAAGTCACTAAGAAAGAAGAACCAGTAGAACAAGGTTGTCTTCAGTGCGCTTGGGATAAAGAATGCATCCTAACTAAATGTAATAACTAGGACAGAGAATGCAGGTTACGTTTCCATTTGAGAACTTTGCAGAGAGCATCCAAACCCTAAAATCACTATTTAAAGCCTGTGTGGGTTACTTTCCCTTTGCAGCTCACACTTGGTGAACATTGGATTTCAGAAGTATGATTGAAAGTTTTATAATCAGATTTTCTTTGGAAGGAAGTATTAAAATTAGGACCATTTTGTCTCAGGCAACTAAGGAAAATGACTGTATGAGTCTTTGTTGTTATTATTGCAGATAAACTGTTTTAGGGAATCTACAGGGCAGGGTAGTTTTGATAAAGGACTAGGTAGACCTAAATTACATGAGATTTGACATTATTTGAAATAGGAAAAAAAAGATAGCTGTGGTTTTTCACCAGGTATCCATTAACTGCTAGACTTTCATGGAGTTTTAAATATGGAGTTAGAATTTTCAATAGTCCAGAAGTGATTCTTTGATAAACCAGTTTTGATACTTGCTTACTAAATAAAATTTTGTTACTACAAGGGGACACAGGGAACCTGTTGTACTGGGAGTGCAGTAGCTTCCATTCTAGCGGGAGAGGATATGATATGCAGTACTAGGGAGACATTGCTTCCATTCTAGCGGGAGAGGATATGATATGCAGGACTAGGGAAGTATTGTGTTTCTCTCTCTAAAAGTTCTTTACATGTCATGTTTTCTTTATGTGGTCAGCAACTATTTCAGCTTCATCAGCAAGTATTTGATAGAAGGTATATATGTTCTCGTGTTTTTCATACCTAATGCATTGCCTATCTAGTGCATATTTGAATGTGGTTTTTCTATTGCTCTTTCTAAATTAGCGCTGGATTCTTTGCTAGAACTGTATAAGGTTTCATTACCATTCAGATGTTTAGAATCAGATATTTAACTTTAACAACTTGTAAAGTTTTCCTGTGCTAAAAATTTGGTCACTAAATGTAATGTGTATTATGTGATAGGCTTGTTGGCAGATGTATGGCCTGATAATGTCAAATGTGCATGTGTTACTGCTTTAAGTATAGGATGTTGTGGCCCTTAGCCCTGCTCCGTTGGCTTTTTTAAGGCAGGAACCTTCTCAGGGCGAGACTGTATTCCAAATTGGGACAGTCAAAGTGCCCACACACAACTTACTCGGTGAATTGTGAGTGTGCTGCTTGAGTGGGTAAGAGATAGTGCTGAGCCTGGTGCTAACAGATTCTCCTCCTCTTTGTCATCTTAGGTCAGCCCCAGTTGATGCTAACAGCAGGACCCAGTGTGGCAGTCCCTCCCCAAGCACCTTTTGGTTATGGTTATACTGCACCACCATATGGGCAGCCACAGCCTGGCTTTGGGTACAGCATGTGAGATGGAAGCTGATCCTGTAGTCTCCTATTTTCATACTGAAGCATCGTCTACCCACTTCTCAGTTTATAAACGGGGAAACAGGCAACGTGTTCTTGTAACCTTTACTTCATGAAGGACTACTTTTTTGTTCTAACTATAGACTTGGGTCGCCTATGTTAAAACTTTATTTTCACATTCCGCATTATTAGACCTTCTTTTCAAAGGGGAATAGTATTCATGTGGGCTTTTTTCTCCCCCTCATTCTTTGAAGAACTGCTTACTATTCAATCTATTGTGAAGAACCTGATTTGCACTCTGTAGTGTTTAAAGAAACAAAGAAACTCTAATATTGAATCTCCTAAATTTAGTGTATGTAAACAGCTTTCACTATGTATTGTCTAAATGCATTTACATCTCTTTTATTCAAAGAAAAGCTAACGTGAAAATACTGGTATGTGACCATGCAAGACTGTCAATGCCAACAGAGACAACACTAATCAGCATATCCTACATTGGATCACAGCGCTCTCCAAATTATTTGAAAAATGCATACAGACAACTTGCCTGATAGTTTTGTTTTGTTTTAAATGATATAAAGGCCCTTTCACCTATGCAGGTTCCCATCCATTATGCATATAGAAATGCTAGTGTGTGTGGCTCACCTCCTGTGTAACAGGTGCCCTCATGTCGTGCTGTATCTGTGGGACCATTTCATTCAGGAACAAAGGCACCATGATTCCACATGTGTGTATCTACTAACCCTTCCCTGAGGTTTGTGTATGTTGGATATTGTGGTGTTTTAGATCACTGAGTGTACAGAAGAGAGAATTCAAACAAGATATTGCTGTTCTTCAGTTTTGTTTGTGGAATTTGAAATTACTCCAATTTAAAATAAATTACTGGACTGTGGAAATAACATGTAGAATTGCAGTTTTAATTAAATACATCTCAAACCAGAAGAATCGTGGTTTTCATAGTTTCATACTGGATACTGCTGGAGCATTACAGAGAGCCATAGAGGGAAATTATGAAAAAGAAATGCATTATGTCATTTACATTCCTGTAGTTATGAAAGATTATACAGCAGTCAGTGAATACTGGGCTCCTTCTCACGTTTCCAGCATTTTAACCAAGTAGCACTCCAGGGCTTTATGCATTTCACCTAAGAAAAGTATGGGTGTTACAGTGACTTGAAATAAAGGTATATTTTAAAAAATATCATGGTATTTCTTTTCAACTTAAAGGGCTCCATAATTTAAATTTTTGCCATGGCTGAGAATATTGAATTTACTTCATTAACAACTTAATTCTCTATAGTTACAGAGCATACTGCCTAACTTATATTGCTCTACAACTCTCAGGCAAATTAACATAAGCTTCACATACACACTCTTAGCAAATTAGTATTACTGTTAAAGTCACTTTTCAATTGTCATAGTGAAAATGTGGGCTCTCAGGCCAAAACTGCACTGTGTTCCCAGAACTCTACCTACTATCATAAGGAATCAAGAGATAGATCAGTTCGTTCTCGACTTTTCCTGTATTTGTGAATAATGCTCTTTTCCCTTAATAGAAACAACTTGAAATATCATATTTTATGAGTATGGGTGTTTTGCCTGTGTACTATGTGCATACAATGCCCTCAGAATCCAGAGGAGGGGCTCAGATCCTCTGGGGTGGGAGTTAAGTTACCCTGTGGGTACTAGGAATTGAACCTGGTCCTCTGGAAGAACAGTCAGTTCTCCGGAGAACTGAGCTGTTTTTCTGGCCCCACTCTATTGTTTCCTTGAGGATTTTTCCCAACAAAAATTATCACGTACTGTTTGGTGATGCCAGGTTGCCACTTAAACCATCCATATTGTACAAGTCAACAGGCTACTGATTTGTTTCTTCTCTATATACCAAGTAATTTTCAGAATTACTAGGCAGATTAGTTTATAATTTTATGTGTATGGGTGTTTTGCCTTCATGTGTCTGCATATCATATTTGTGCCTGAGGATCTAGTAGACTGGTTACTCCATTCTCTCCAGTCTGTTGGTATTTCAATTCAGAATCTCTGTATAGTCCAGGCTGGCCTTTGAACTTGAGATCCTTTTTCTCCTCAGCCTCCTGCATGGTGGAATTATAGATATGCACCACCTGTCAGGTTATCTTTAAATCACAAAATGCCTAGCCAAGGATTGGACTATGGTTACCATAATCCACCAAAGTGAATGCTAAGTGAGTTAGTAATTATTACTCTTGAGTTTATCACTGGGGTAGGTTCTAGACTAGGAAACTGAAAACAAATGTACTAAATATTATAAATGTTGCTTGATCAACAGGGAAATGGGGGAGGGAGATAGATGGGAAATTCATGTGACAAGCTATATGATATATAAAAATGGCCACTACATGAACAAATCTGTGGTTAACAACTATTTCATCATGGCCATATTAGTGCAACAAGTACCACTTCTTGGTCTTTCTCTAGTGCAGCCATAATGTCACTCTGAGCCTCAATTGCCAAACTACTAAAGAGATTTAGTTGGTCATTTCTGTCAGTGACCGTAGAAAAAACAAAAGAAGCTTTGTATATTGATACAGAAAACATGTTTTTGCTATATGGAACAAAGGAGCCCTTCCCTAGCATGTGAGGCATGAAGCTGGATCCCCAGGACTGCAAAGTTTGTTGGGTTTCTTTGATGCCATGATCCGATTCCAGCACCTTGCACACGGCAAGTGCTGCAGCCATGAAACACTGATGTTTGGGGAAGCCTGGAGAAGAGACTGTATCCAGTTATTCTCCTTAAAGTGGCTGGTCCATTAGTAATTGAGGAAATGTCTACCAAACACCAAGGTCTGGAGCAGTTATAGTCCTTTTGTCTTGTTCTGGAAACAAGAATCTCACTGTTGACCTGGAACTTGTAGACATCTGAGGGAATCACACCTTGTTTCAGGGTTAGTTGATTTTTAAATGTATATTTTTTGTCTATGTGGACTCATGTGATAGCTTCCACTTTGTAGGTTCCAGAGATCAATCTCAGGTCATCAGCCTTTACCCAGTGAGTCAACTCAACAGCCCTGATTTCATTTGCTTAAGCTTTAGTTTTAATTATACCATGTTAACATACTTATGTAGGTATGTTAACATGAGTGTTGATGTCTGTGTTGGATACTCCGAAACAGATAGTCATGAATCCGACCCCAAACATGGATTTTCTGTAAGATTTTAATTGCAGAGCCATCTCTCCAGCCTCTTGTTTCAGTAAAAATGTTCTTGAAGTTAACTGAGCTCACAAAGTAGACACCAGCCTTTTGGACAAAGATATGAACACAAATAGTCATGGGTAAAAAATGTTTTAATCATCTTTTTTATTCGCTGAAAATTTCATACAAATATACAATGTTCTATGAGCCTAGCACTCCAACCCTTACGCATCTCCCTCTCCGGTTAATCTCTTTTGCATAACAGTGCACTGAGTTCAATTAATGCTGACACTGTTTGAAAGCATGAGGGGCCATCTACAGAAGCATGGGCCACCTACCAAGGAGGACTTCCCTAAAAAAAGACTTCCTATTGCCCAGCTTTCAGTTCCCAAAGCCCTTCCCCTACCTATGCTGGAAAAAAAAAATGCTGCTCTTTTTAACTGCTTCATCAGGCCAAGTGAGACTTTATATTCACAATAATGGGGGGCTGAGAAGCATGCAATGGTTCCTTGTTCATGTAGACCATCAGAAGGAACACACTAGAACAGAAAATCCCTTTCATTTTAAGCTAGTGAAAATAGGTAGCAAACTCCTTGGGCTCTGCAGAGTATGCTTTGAGAACTACTCTGTAAGTCCTATGAAGTATATACCAAGAACAGGTGAACCAGAAAAATACCCTGACTTGTCATCAGAATTTACAAGTTTTACTATGTCCTTGTAAGTAAGGCTCAGCTTCTTACAGGTCCTTGAATCAGCCACCCCAGCTGGGAATCTAGTCATTTAGTGTGGAACCATTTGTCTGCAGCAAGCCTCATAAATTACCTGAGTCATAACCATGTATTTAAGATTGAGTTCAACTCAGTTACATGTGGTTGCATCACTTGACTCATGTATAAACATTCTGTCTGGAAACTGTTGCTACTGTGGCATCATTCAGTGTTGTGATTGGTCCTGTACCATTTATGCTTCTGTATGATAAAATGCACTAAGCACTTTAGCTTGGAGACTGCCTACAGTTGTCTTCCTCATTCGGCCTAGTTCCCACTTATGGTCTTACTTTCCTTAACATCATTTATAGTTTTAAAGGATATAATGAACTTGGAAATTACTGTCAATCTTTTAGAACTATCAAGAAAAATGAATTCTAGCAAACTGTCAAGAAAGCTTTATGTAGGCAGGCATGCTAGTGCACGTTTTTAATCCCAGCACTGGGAGGCAGAGGTAGGAGAGTACCTCTGAGTTTAGATCAGCCTGTTCTATAGTGAGTTCCAGGCTCAGGGATCCAGGGAGAAAAACTGCCCTAAAGGAATAAAATTATTTAGGTCCTGAAATTTCCAGAAGAAACTGGCTGGGTACAACTACAGTCCTTTAGTTCCCATAAATTCTCACATTTCCACTTCGTAAATCCAAAACACTTCACAAACTCATTGGTTTCACAGTTAAAGTAGAGGAATTTTCAGTTTATGAATTAGAACAGCTGTGAAACAAACAACAAAATGCTTACATAGATCATAAAATTTCAACTTTTAAGTAGAAATGAATTTAGAGAGTAGCTGGGTATGATGGTTCATAACTTCCATCCCTCCCAGTGGGAGGTCAAGGCAGGAGAAATTCCACAAGTTAAAGATTAGCATGAGCTACAGTATGAGACCACTTCAAAAAGTCCAGCTAGTTAAATCAAAATTGCAGTGGGTCTATGCAATGGTTTGTTAATAATAAAAAGAGGTTAACAGTCATTCAAAAAGCAGCAGAAAAAAATTAGAATATGATTTCTTGAACCAGATCCTCAAAAGGGCAAAGGACAACAGCATGGTTTGAGAAAAGAGTAATCAACACACAGGGGTCTAACTGTACATGGGAAACGCAGCTTCCTTCTCACCCGGCGTCGTCACGGGTACTGTCTCACTTCCAATCTGTTTCAGACCCTATCACTCTGCAGGAGCATTTAGAGAATGTATTTTTATTCTTGAGACTTAATTTTTCTTTATGTATTCTTTGGATTTTTGAGGGTTTGCCTGCATGTATATATGTATACTGCATGTATATGTATATGTATATGTATATGTATATGTATATGTATATGTATATGTATATGTATATACCCTGTGGTTGAGAGGATGTTGGATTCCCTAAAACTGGATCTGGATGGTTGTAAACAAACTGACATCCAGATACTAGAAACTGAACCAGCATTCTTTGCAAGAGGAACAAATGCCCTTAATCCCTGAGGAATCTCTCTACCCCTTCAATATTATTTTAAGCTCAAGATATTAATGGTCCAGTACATGATAGAGGAACATGGGAACAGATTTTAAAGTGGGACAAGAATTTATTGTTACTGACAGGCTCCATAGTCTTTGGACAGAATCACCATCAAACAAAAGCTTATCTAGTAAAGTTTTAGGTGGCCAGTAACTTCATCAATTAGTTCTACTGGTCCTGGCCCAATTCCCAGGACAGTTCGAGAACCTGGTTCAATCTGAGTACGTCCAGCATCTTGGATTAAACTTACAGTCAGTCCCAAGGTTTTTGCATGGGTGAGTAATTGAATGAGGGTGTCTTCATCTGGAGCTTTGACCACCACTTTGGGCTGGCCACAGTACTCCCACTCTTTGAGCACTTGAGGGCTTCTCCTTTGAGTCTGCTTGTAGGCAGAAACCGCAGCATGAGAACACTGGGCAGCAACCTTCCCTTTCCCCATTTTTAGGTCAGTTCGAACCACAAGAATCATTTTGTATTCCCCACTCTCTCCCAAGATGCTTGCTTCGGTTCCAGTCTCTGTGTCTCTATTTGCTTCACTTGTTGAGTTCTGGGGGAACATCCCAAGGTGGCTCCGAAGGCCCCAGCCCAGGCACATGCCACAAGCAACTCCAGCAGCCAAGCTGAGTGTACCAGGATGAACCAAATACTCCATAGTCAAGAACTTGGAGAGCATCTTAAGAGAAAAGAAAAAAGATATTATCTAGAACTGAAGTTTCACACTAATCAGATAAGTTACCCACAAGCAGCAATCAGTATTTTAGAACCAAACTAAGTCATGCAGGATCTTATACATGGACCCTGTTTCCACCCATCCCCAAGTACTAGTTGATTCAAAGACCCACACGAAATAGTTTTGTTCATTCTCAAATCAGCTAAAATTATTTAAAAACCCCACTACAGGGCTGGAGAGATGGCTCAGCAGTTAAGAACACTGACTGCTCTTCCAGAGGTCCTGAGTTCAAATCCCAGCAACCACATGGTGGCTCACAACCATCTGTAATGGGATCTGATGCCCTCTTCTGGGGTGTCTGAAGACAGGTACTGTGTATTCACATAAATAAATAAATCTTAAAAAAAAAAAAAATCCAACCCACTATACTATTCAGTCTTAAATTGTGTGGAGTAAAGGAAATGATGGCACGGACAATATGCCTGAAGTATTCAAGGCAGTAAGAACTAACATTCTGCCCATTTCTGGAAGGCAGTGCAGATCTGCCTTCATACTACAGTGGTCCTCAATGGAGATAGTACAGTGTGGTTCTCATTATCACAGCAAACCTGTGCAAGGTATACTAGGCCATGAATCGATGCTATAAGCAAAGTTGCAGCGTTAGAAATTAAAATTAACATGGATAAGAAACTTATCCAAGGTCCTAACCCAACTTCATGTTATAGCTGAACAAAAGTATTTGAAGTAGGATTCTTAAATTCAGTTGAGTTTTTTTTCTAGAAGTGTAACTACCCTGCAGGCCTTCCCTCCTTCTACAGGACCCTGCAATCCTGACAGGCCTTGAACTTACACAGTCCTCTGGCCTCAATCTTCCAATGCTGGGCTTATAAGAATGAGCAACGAGCAATGTTTCTGCCTGTAATGTTGTGTAGTGTTCAAGCATTTGTATGCATGAAGCGACCATTTTTACAGTGCTGAAGCGACACCCTGGGAACTGAGCATGCACAATCTAAGTGGAATGGATGGAAACTCGTATTTTATCAAAAATTTCCCTTTTATTATTCATAAAGACATGCTAATGTATGCCAAATATTACAGATTGATTATAAATTACCAAAGATTTTTACTTGAGGATAGTATAACAGTACAAATTATTTCTTAAAAATATTTCATAGCTGGGTGATGGCAGTGATACACACCATTAATCCAAGCAGTTGAGCAGATCTCCTGAGTTTGAAGCCAGCCTGGTCTATGAGTTCCAGGACAGCCAGGGCTACACTGAGAAACACTGTCAGAAAAACAAAAACAAACAAACCAAAAAATGTAATTCACATACCATGACATTCACACTATCAAATGTAAGTTTTTTAAAAATATTTTTTCAAGATAAGGTTTGTCTTTGTAGCCCTAGCTGTCCTGGAACTAGCTCTGTAGACCAGGATGACCTCAAATTCAGAGATCCACCTGCCTCTGCCTCCTGTATGCTGGGATCAAAGGTGTACATCACTACTGCTTGAAGATATTTATACTTTTAAATTATACTATTCTGTTTTTTTAAATTATTTTTATTTTGCTTTGTTCTTTGTTTTATGAGATGGTTTTACTCTATAGCCCAAGCTGACCTCATTTCTGTGTATGTCTCCTGCCTCATACTGCTGGCATGTTGTTGGGTTAATATATCCTTGTCTGTTTCCAGGCAACTAAAGTGTAAACAGTTGAGTCACTATGGGATCCCAGCAAGCTGAGGGGCTTCTGCCCAGCACAGGGAACCACCATCTGGCACTTCCCATGACAGAAGTAAATTCTGTAGAGGCAATGGGGATTGATTCAGAACCTCACCCAGGCTAAACAAGTGTTCTACCACACCAAGCTGTATGCCCAGATTTCTTTTTACCTTTTATTTTGAAACAAGGTCTCACTATGAACCAATCATCTTTCTACCTTTCTTTCTCAAGTAGCTGGAATCACAAGCCTGGCACGAAGCTGCTGAAACAACTAAAACTTATTGACACACAAGTGTATTGGGTAGAGCATTAATCCTCCTCTAGATTGTATTCCTATAGTACTTGAGTTAAGCAACGATAGCTAGAGTCCAGGGCTTTTTTCCTTATGATCCAGGATTTCATTATGTAAACCAGACCAGCTTCATATTATAATTGCTTTGCCTTAGCCCCAGGCCTCCCTGGAATTGGAGGTACAGGCGTGTCCCACCACAGCTGACTCTGCTTTGTTTGATTGTTTGTTGTTATGGTGGTTTTTGAAAGTGGGTCTAACATAGGCCAGCTTAGCTTTGAACTCCCCAGGAAGACAAAGCTGACCAAATTGCTTATCTTCCTGCTTCTACTTCCCAGGCTGGGAGTCAAACCCTGCATGCCAGACAAATACTCTACCAAATCTTCAGTTACAGTTTTTAGTCACTATACAGATAAATACCATAAAACTCATTTATACATCAGGTAGGCACATGAACTATATAGTTCAAAACCAGGACAAAGTTTCTAGTAGAAACTTTAGATGGTTCAGCTATCTATTTAAATCCAGGTGAATTAGTAATTACAAGCGTGTTAGAGTGGGTATATGTGCTTTGATTATTCATAAGGTTATATGACGAAAGTAGTAGCTCTCAAAATGAGAGGTCATTTTATAATGCAAAGACTGAGCTGGATGTAGGATTATTATTATTATTTTTTTTTTTTTTTGGTTTTTCGAGACAGGGTTTCTCTGTATAGCCCTGGCTGTCCTGGAACTCACTTTGTAGACCAGGCTGGCCTTGAACTCAGAAATCCGCCTGCCTCTGCCTCCCGAGTGCTGGGATTAAAGGCGTTCGCCACCACGCCCGGCTAGGATTATTTAAAGCATAAATATTTTCTCAGGGATACCAGCCACATGGTTGGTGTGCTGGAGTTCTAAAGACAATAACAATGAAAAAGAGAAGCATCAAATGATGGTTGTCTGGATTAGACTTGGTTAGAAGCATAGACCTTTCAGAGTGCTGAAATAAATCCAAATAGTAGATAAAAGCCTGACTTTTCTATTAGTTAGCTAGAAAAATCAGAAAGAGACACTGAAATGTATATATAAAGAAAATGCACTTGGCCAGAATATATCTTTAGTGTTTGAAGCAGAAACTAAAAACTGATGCCTCTTATTTTCTTAAAGAAAAATGAAACATCAGATATGAAAATATAACAAAGGTTTGGAATAGCTATTAAGGTGAATGAAGAAGTCTAACAGAACTGTGATGTATTTAGGCCTAGGAAGCCATATTCTAAACGTACAACTGTACAGATTTCCCAAGAAGGATCTACTCCAAGTCTAGGAATAACAGGTCTCCCTGATGGATAAAAAAGGACACCAAGATAGAAAGGAACTGGCAAGGGAATGTTTGAAAGCTATGGTTGGGGTGTGTGTGTGTGTATGTAGCATATGTGCACACAACACAGACAAGAATGTGTGGAGGTCAGGACACTTCCTCGGAAATGTGTTCTCTTCTTTCACTATGTGGGCCCCAGGGATTAAATTGAGGTTGTAGGCTTGTCTTCTCCTGGTGAAAAGGCAGCTCACTGATCTCTTCTCTCTCTCCACCCTTCCCTCCCTCTCTGTATGCTTGGGGTAGACTTTATAGTGGTTCTCAACCTTCCTAATGCTGTAACCTCTTAATACAGTTCCTCATTTTGTAGTGACCCCCAACTATAAAATTATCTCATTTTACCTCATAACTATAATTTTGCTACATTGTATGCTAGGAAACATAATGTAAATATCTGATACACAGAATATTTCATATATATGACCCCATATGAAGGGGTCACAACCACTGCTCTTACACCTCCTGCATGTTAGGCAAGGACTCTCTGAGCCTCATTCCTGCCTCTGTTTAGACTGCATCTTGCTAAACCTAGGCTGCTGGAGGTCAGGACACTTCCTTGGAAATGTGTTCTCTTCTTTCACTATGTGGGCCCTAGGGATTAAATTGAGGTTGTAGGCTTATGTAACCTTATGTCTTCTCCTGGTGAAGAGGCAGCTCACTGACTTCTCTCTCTCTCTCTCTCTCTCTCTCTCTCTCTCTCTCTCTCTCTCTCTCCACCATTCCCTCCCTCACTTGCTAAACCTAATCTTGCCCGGGCTGCTCTTGTCAGGGTCCTTTTGCCCCAGCCTTCCCAGTAGCTGGGATTCTAGGCATGTATCCTGAAACCTAGCTCCCTTTTCATAATCTTTTCAAAGTAAATATTGTCTGCTGATTTTAATGACGCATTCAACATCCAAAACGAAGGATGGGGCAACAGAGAACCTAAGACCAAGAGAAGTCAAATACAACAAATGTTTGGTAGCTGCCTGCCAGGTAGAATTAGGAATCCTCATAATTTCTAGGTTGTAAAATAAGCAAATACCCCACATATCAGATTTGAGGAAAGTTAACTTCTCTACATAGCATCTATTATAGGATGGGTAATATACTATTCTATCCAAAGTGCTAAAAAACTAGACAGGCTGACATTGCTACCACAGTTCTTTCTTTTTCTGTTTCATTCTTGAGTTTTGTGCACCACTCCCTGGTGACTTTTAAAACTTTAAACCTTCCTTTGAGTTATTTAATTCAACTTCTACCCATTGCTCACCTGACCTTTCTCACAGTTTGCAGTCTCCTAAGCAAAACTACCTATTTGCCTGGAAATATGGATAATATTACACACACGTACATAGTTGGTCCTTCTGTCTGTCCCTATGCTGTCCAATGTGGTAGACATTAATGTCATAGAGCAACATATGGCTAAATATTCAGTTCTAAGGTTATGCTATACAATCCAAGTGCTCAACAACTTGAAAGTGGCTAATAATCACTCTATCCAACTGGGAGAAAGGACACTGCCATCACTGAAGAGAGCTATAAGGCCAGGCATAGTGATGCATCTTTCTAATAGCCTCATGTGTGTTTGGGGCCAGGTATGAACTACAAGAAAGTAACTCTGCCCAAAAGACAGGTGAGGGATGGAACCACACTGGGACAGCACTGGTCTATCAGCTCTTCTCCAGTTTCTCCAACCAACCAACCAACCAACCAAGCATCCAACCAGTAATCTCTGAAGACAGACTGTACTTTCTAAACAAAGATGAATTCTTCCTGCTTGAAGCTGAAGTTAACAGGCAATAAAGTCTGTCAGGTTGTCAGTTGTGACGGAACAGAGACACTGTCACTCTCAAGAGTTCCTTCAATCTTTTAGGTACCTCAATGCAAGCAAAATTGGCATTTTTGGTTTCAACACACACACACAAAAGAATTCCAGGAAGCAGTTGGGATTTTATTAAATACAGACTTTAAGCTTGGGGGGTTAAGAGAAAAAAAAAAAAAAAGACACTCAGAAAGACAGATAAACTGAATGTCTTCCAACCAAGCATGTGCTCAAGAAAGTCTCAGAAAGCAAGGTGTCCTCAAGCATGGGTCTGGGCTCCTCAAGGAGGGGTCACAACTGTCTTAGCATTGACCTCATACATCACTTTGGGGGTTCCCAAGTAACATGTTAAAGGGTAGCAGCCAAGAAACATTTTTTTTCCATTTTCTCATTCTTTTTGGACATGAGGTGTCTTCGATGGAATTATAATCTGGCAATAAAAAATCAAAAGTCACTAGGGTTGCACAAGGGGATTAGGACATGGCCCTTTCCCTTTAAATGGGGTTTCCAGTGAGATTCCTAGACAACTATTGGGAAGGAACATGGGCCTTAAGCAATTGTTCACTGTTAGCAATCTTGTTTCCCCACAGGTGACAGGCTTCAAACACCAGAGGGAGGGGTTCTTCCCTCTTTCCATGCCCCCACTAATTTTCTATCCAGTATAGAGAGAATATCCTGTGTATTACATGGATGCACCACTTATCAATTAAAAATAAAAAACACAAAAAACTATGGAGTACAGGAAAGGGTAAAATAGAAGGTGGGACATCCAGGGGCAGAAATTATTGTGGAATAGAGCCGGTACAGGAGATTCACCTGGGAAGATGTGACGGGCTGGACCCATGGTACCTGAGCACATGCCACCAGCCACATGGCAGAGTGCAGATTAGAATAATAGGTTAAAATAAAGTTATGATCTAGTCAGAGAAGAGCCTAGATATATAACCAAGGTATTTGTAAATATACTTTGAATCTGGGTCTTATTTCTGGGAGCACAGGGCTGGAAGAACCAGGACCCTACTTCTACATCCTACATCAAGATGAGCCATCTCATTTATTCTCAAATCACCATCTGTACTGGAGGCTTTGGCTCCAAATGTGAACCCAAAGTTTCTGCTAGATTCCACCACTCAGATCTTTCAAATATTCTTTATACTTGTTTTGCCTGGGTTCTTTTTCACCAAAAACAGGCTATTGATCACTCCATCTTTTTTGTGTTCTTGATTTAAGAAAACCTGTCCTTTCCCTCCTGTGTTCCCGTTCATCAGTCACCAAGTCCGGTTGTACTCATTGTTCTATGCCTATTCCCACTATCTCTACCTACAGTGTCCTAATTATTTCTTAGTCAAAACTCCAAAACTAGCTTTGCTAACTCCATCTCCGAGGGAAGTGGTTAAGGGAGGAGCACCCCAAGTTCAAGACTGTACTAGGCAGCTTAGCAAGACTGTTTAAAAATTCAAAGTTAAAAAAAAATCAATAATTGAAGTATAGTGGTAAGCCAGCCTGTCTCCATCTTAGGCTTAAAGCCATCTTATAGTAAAAACAAGCTAGGTTCATTTCTGCTTATGATTAATTATGATTCTCAAGGATTGGGCTATGCTCTACCTGTAACCTTAACTACAAATGGTTCTGATCTGCCTTTTCCTGGAAACGACAACTATGCCTTTGTTTCCAAAGGCTATTACTAATCACCTTGCAACCAGGTCTTATTTCAGAGGATTGTTATGACCAATTTATGTTCACATTCTGCTGCTATAACACTGTTTATATGCCTACTGAAAGATCCTGAGAAAATGTAACAGGCCTCAAAGACCCCGAAACTAGAAAGAGATTTCATTATTAGTAGAAAGCCTTTACATAGCTAAATATAATAGCCTGAACATTTCTTGAATCTGTGTGCTTGCCCCTACTGTTCTTTGAATGCATGTATTTGCCAACTGCTATAGCTCACTGCCAAGAGTTTGTGAGTTAGTTNAAATCCCCTACTCCCTCCTCCTCCTTCTCTCCCTCTTGAGGAACCATAAAAACTGGGTCCTCTTTTCCCTCAGGGTCGACCCCCCTGTCCCCTGCGTGGGATACGGGTCGTCCCGGAGCTCCGATTAAAAATCCTCATGCTTTTTTGCATCAAGACCGGTCTCGTGATTCGTGGGGTGCACGAACAGCCCGTGTTTGAAGTAGGGGTATTTCTGATTAGATCTTACACTACCAAATCCCCCATTTGGAAACCCCCTACTCCTGAACTATAAAAATCCTTATTTTCCCCATGTCCAATGCTGATCTCTTGTACACTGCCTTTTGGAAGAAATAGTCCTGTGCACGAATAATAATTTTAAAAAAAGTTTGCTCTAATTAATCTGGCCATGATTTGGGTCAGTGGTCTTCCACTTCGAATCCATGAGATTAACAATAGCTTCGTGGTAGAGCGCTTTGCCCATCATGCAAAACGTGCATGCACCGCAATGCTAATAAATATAGTTTGAATCCATCTTTAGAATTCTTTTCCTTTTCCAAGCTGGGCTCAACAATTCGAAGACGGATATTGAAATTTTATAGTGTGAGGTCTTTTCTCCATTTTTTTTTTTTTCACGCTAGGGTAGCGTATCAATGCCACCTCTAAGAGGAAGTGATGCTAAAGACTAAAATTCTGGGTCCTGTCTTGGCTTCTTCTAATAAAGGTTTACAGACTAGGCAAGGCAGGCAGCGTCCACTGGGCGGAAGACAATTTATGAAGTAGCTAAGAGAAGGCCGACCGTGGGATAAGATGGTAAGATGCTTTTCAGTAGAGACAGAAAGAACTACACTCCTCTGCATCGTCCTAGAAGGAGCCGAGACTTACCTGGAGCACGACTCGCTCGCCTCGCAGGTCTCCACTCCAGAACAAGGAACACGCTTCGCGCGCGCCACCTACTCCTTCCGGGTTTCCTGAAAAACTAGTTCCGGATCAGAAACTCCGAAGTGCAGTCATCCTTCTTCTTGTCACACCCACAGAGCCCTAACCGAGAAAGCCGAACCGAAATCCCGCGAGGATCCTCCCGGTGGCCGAAAGAACGGGGGTGGAGTGGGGGGGAACGTTTCTCTTTTGGAGGCTGGCTCCTTAGAGGAGTCGGATCGGAAGTGACGCGAGCGAGTTCCGGTTGGCTGGAGCCCAGCGGCGGGTGTGAGAGAGTCGGTGTTGTGAGCCGCTTCCAGGATCCTGCGATCCGGAGAAGCCGGGGTCCGAGCGGGTAGGTGAGCGACAGCGGGGTGTTTGGAAGCCCAAGCCGAGGTTTCCCACAGCTCGGACGCTTCTGCGGCTCTCGCACTTGGGTGATGCAGACGCAGAACACGCTGCTTTCCACTTGCGATGGCTCAGGTCACTGCTGACTGGCTGTGTCAGCTGCCGGTGGCCAGGTTATGTGGGACACCTCTCCGCGCCTGGTTACCGGGACATTGAACCCAGACACTCCCGACCGTTCGTTCCAAATCCTGGAAGCCACCTTTGGCTTTCTCAGAGCACCTCACTCCCGGGCTGTCCAGAGCCTTGGGTTAAATGCAGAGGGTCTTCGCTGCTGATGAGCGAGCTGACTCTCAGGACCTTTCAATGGGGTTTTCTCCTCCCCGGCCACTAGCGCAGTCTGCTAAGTCTCATCTCCGTGAAACGAAGGCATTCGGGTGTCCCGACAGTGCAGAGTAGTCAAAGGAAGGGGCCTTTACCTCTCAGAGTTCTTGCTATGGATCCACTCAGCTCTTCCTCCGACTGTCATAAAAGAGAGGGCTCTTTGCTTTTTCCAAACCCTTGATCCCCACCATTTTTTTTTCCCCGCAGTGGAAGTACTTGCAGCATGATAGGGACTTAAAAGTCTTTACGATTCCAAACAGTGTATGGCCTTGGGTTAGGCAGCTATGTATGGGTTGCTTATGACCTCCAGTTGATTTTATGTAAACATCTTTTGCTTTTCTTCTACTCCAGCAAAGAATCTAGGAATGCATAGATCGGCTGTGTATGTGTCTATTGGCAATGTCATTCCTTACCTTGCAGTTCTTTCTTGATGCTTGTGAGACGTTTCGTAGACAGCTTGATCATTTAGAGAAGCTTTGCCCGTGTTTCTCTTGGCATAATGAAGAATTTAATATTCCAACTGTTTTCGTGCATTTTTTTGAGATGGGGTTTCTCTGTGTAGCTGTTCTGGAACTTGCTCTGTAGACCAGGCTGTCTTGAACTCAGGTCCACCTGCCCCTGCCTCCCAAGTGTTGGGTCCGGCTATATTCCAGCTGTTATTGTCTGAGAATTGTGTTGTCATTGGGTCTGATTTTAGGGGAGAAGCTTATTTACTATGCTGTATTTTTGTATTCAAGGTGATGTTTTTGTTGACCTTTGGGAGAAAGATGCTAGTATACCAGACACATGATCAGTTGGAATAAATGCAAAGTGATTCTAAAGTGGTAATTTCTTCTGTTTTGCTTATTTGCCTATGTTATCTAAAACACAGGTGCATTTTAAGGGGTTTATCAACTTCTTGGATACATTTAACAATACAATTAAATCCCTGAGGCAGGCATTCCAGAAGAAAATACTCAGATAGCTACGTATCTGAACTACTCTGGCCAATGGTTTGAGGCTGTTTCCCAATTTACCTACAGCTAGTTTAAATGTTGGTTTTTCTATTGTTTTTCATTTTGAGTTCTTGAACTGTTTTACACTTGTCCTTTTTGTTTTGTTTTGGGTTTTGTTTGTTTGTTTGTTTGTTTTTTGAGACAGGGTTTCTCTGTAGCCCTGGCTGTTCTGGAAGACAGCCTGCTCTGTAGACAAGGCTGGCCTTGAACCCAGCTAAATCCTTTCTTATCTGCTGTTTGGTGTGTTATCCCTGTTTTGTTTGTTTGCTTGCTTTTTGTAGTTGTTTTTTTTGTTTGTTTGTTTGTTTTTTACTTTTTCAACAATTTCTTTTTCTTTTTTCCCCCAGAGACAGGGTTTCTCTGTGTAGCCCCGGCTGTCCTGGAACTCACTCTGTAGACCAGGCTGGCCTCAAACTCAGAAATCTGCCTGCATCTGCCTCCCAAGTGCTGGGATTAAAGGCGTGCACCACCACTGCCCAGCTTCCAACAATTTCTTAATGTTGGCTCAAATCACTACTTTTTAGGATTTTGAAGATCATTACAATTCATTTTATTTTTGAAACAGGGTCTTATTATATAGCTCTGTGTAGCCTCAAAGTCACAAGAGATCCACTTGCCTCTGCTTCTTGAGAACTGAGATTAAAGGCCACTGTGCTCAGATAATTTATTTTTAAATCAGATGGCCTGGATTAAAGTCTGGGCTCCAGTACTTACTGAGTGATGATTGGCAAGTTACCCAGCATTCAGAGCTGCTCTAGATTGTGTTGATAAAAGGACTCACTGTATTTCATATGACTGTCATTGTGTCTAGTGAGATGGTATTTGTGAAATCACTTTTTGTTCTGAGAGCTAGAAATACTGTAGAATATGTTACTTTGAAGTATTGCAAAACTTGCTGATTTATATCATGTTTTTTATTAACCTGAAAATATTATTACCCATATTTATGGTGATAGTTTTTGCCCTACTTTTGAACATAAGAAAGCCAGCCAAGAGTGGCCTGAAATTAGTCATCTTAGTTAATAAGTAAGTGACTAGAAGATGAGCATAGCTATGCATTTAAGAGTTTAAGTCTGACCTTTCCCAGTAATGTATTATCAGCTGAGAATTCCCAAGTACAGAAGACAA
>LR750145.1:620599-637751 GCA_902729485.2 Mus minutoides | reverse complement strand
TTTTTTTTTTTTTTTTTTTTTTTTTTTTTTTTTTTTTTTTTTTTTTTTTTTTTTTTTTTTTTTTTTTTTTTTTGTTGTTGTTGTTGTTGTTGGTTATATGTATGGTTCTTAGTGAAAAAAAAAAAACACTATTATTTTGTAGCTATTCCCTTGTCATATTGTATTATTGTTGATAGTCTTTTTGTTTGTTTGTTTGGCTGGCTGGTTGGTTTTGTTTTTTGATACAGGGTTTTTCCATGTTGCCCTGGCTGTCTTGGAACTTGCTCTGTAGACCAGACTGACCTTGCACTCATGGAGAGAGAAATGACATCCACTGCAGCCATGCAAGGATCGAGGTGAAGATAGCCTAAGCTAGAAGGGTGACCAAGTTGGAGAGAAGATGGCTCAGCAGCAACAATGAAGTTGCTTGTTACCGTGTCTCACAGCCTGAGTTCAGTCCCTAGACTTCACAGGGTGAACAGAGAGAATTGACTGGCACATTGTCTTCTGACCTTCACATGTGCTCCCTTCAAGGCCAACCCACTGCCCCTACCCCACCAACCATAAATAAATGTTTAAAAGAGATCTAGAACACTGTGTAGATATACTTGAAAGGGAACTTGATTTTGAATAAGATCAAATGATTTTTTTTTTTTTAAGTCAAGAATGACTAACTTCTGGGTTTAGTAACTGGTGGCTGGTTATTCCAGGTAATAAGAGAAGGAAAGTTTGGGTAAGGCCATGTTTGTTTATTATAGGTTAGTTAGAAGCCGGATGTATTTGTGCACAGCGTTAATCTCAGAGGCAGAGAGGCAGGTGGGTGGGTCTATAAGTTCAAAACCAGCCTGATCTATAAAGTGAGTTCCAGGATAACCAGAGCTAAACAGAGAATCCCTGTCTCCAAAAGTGAGTGTGTGTGTGTGTGTGTGTGTGTGTGTGTGTGTATGTGTGTATGTGTGTATGTGTGTAGATAGATAGATAAGATAGATAGGTAGATAGGCAGGAGTGATAGCCTGCTACCAAGCTTAAGGCTCTCAGGGACCCACATAATGGAGAGAGTATCAACTCCTGCCAAGTTGTCCTGACTTTCACATGCCCACTGTGACTCGGGTAGTACCCTCCCCTACAATACAAGTAAATAAATGTAATAAACTTTAGAACAAGGATGGAGGTAGGCATGAGTAAGAAAGGGTTTGAAATTTGAGATGAAGGGTCATCCTAGTCATAAAATTATATATATAACTCTGGAGGTCAGAACAGAACTATAAATCAAGAAACTTTTTTTCATTTTTTTGGATTTTCGAGACAGGGTTTCTCTGTGTGCCCTGGCTGTCCTGGAACTCACGCCCAAAACTTAAGAAATTGAGTTAAAAACATTTAAGGGATTTCCCATGCATTCCCCATCAAATGATGTATTTTCAGAAAACACATTCTCTATCTGGCATAACCATATGACAGTTTCTGTACCCCATCTGGTGGTCTGGTAATTTCTTTGAGAGTGTGCATTGAGCCAGGGTCCACCTCTCACTTCCATTGCTTTATCCAGGTTCTAGAGCTCAGTTTTGCAAGTCTTTAATCTTTAGAGCTTTAGGGAATCTGTAGCTCTTTTTTTTTGTTGTTGTTTTGGGGTGTTTTTTTTGTTGTTGTTGTTTTGTTTTTTTTGTTTTTTTGAGACAGGGTTTCTCTGTATAGCCCTGGCTGTCCTGGAACTCACTTTGTAGACCAGGCTAGCCTCGAACTCAGAAATCCGCCTGTCTCTGCCTCCCAAGTGCTGGGATTAAAGGCGTGGGCCACCACATCCGGCTGGAATCTGTAGCTATTCTAGAAGTGGACTATAACTAGATATGCATAAGCATTCTGCTCAAGGTTAGATACTTCTGAAAGCAGGAAGGTAACTGAAAGGTTGAATTCCTAAGTTGACATTCTTGTATTGCTCCAATGAAAAACTGAGGTTCATTTAGAACCTGGCTTCAAAGGATGTTAATTTAATTATGACTTAAGTCTTGGGGAATTAAAGACAGGCTTGCTGTACAGATCAGACTGGCCTCAAATTGTTGACAATTAGCCTGCTCCTCCTCCCTCCTGCGTGCTGGGGTTCTATGCACGCATGTATTTTGTATCTGAGAGGGGTCCTAAAATGTTCCCAAGAAAATGAGAATCAGTGGGTCTAGTACTCTTGCTTTTCTCTTGTTTACTTTTCTCTTGTTATCTTATTGTGATATCACACAATTGTCTGAAAAAATCTTATTCCATACACACATTTGTATGTGGATCTGTGCATGCATGCCAAAGCATGTCTTTGGCAGTCAGGGGACAACTTGCAAGAGTCAGATCTCTCCTTTTATTTTGTGGCACCTAGGATTGAATTCAGCTCATCAGCCTTGGTGGCAGGCGCCTGCACCCACTGAACCATCTTGCTTTAGTTTTAGGGAAGGGAAGCATCTTGCCTACATGAGGCAGAGTCCATACTATGTTTAAGACCATGGTGCATCTGGGTACTGCTTTTAGGTTGGTGCTAACTTGGTGGGCCCCCCTCCTCCTCCTTGGGGACCCAAAAACTAAATCATTTTGTAATGCTTTTGTATTATAAATGGGGCTAATGTTTTGAATGAATAGAGTGTTATAGTCTTAGCACTGAACGTACAGCCTACAAAGATCCTTTGTGAGCTGACAGCTCTGCTTTCTAAGTATTTCTGCCAGAAACTGACAAAAACAGCACGTGCTTCAACACCAAACCTTTATTTTAAACAGCCTTAAAGGTATTTCTCATATCTGAAATGTTGTTTGATATTCGGGGTTATGTTTCTGTTCTACTTCTGTCTTCTGACCTAATCTACAAATTGAGTTATTGTAAGGAATATAGAGTTTAATCTAGCAGCCTGGCTTTGTGAGCAAAACCAACATGCTGTATGACCCCACTGCAAAGTAGGCTACACTGAAGGTCAAGAATTTATGCTGGGTTCCTGCTTGAGGACATTTCAGACTTTTAAACAGAGCAAGAATCTTTTGGATTTACTTCCATATTCAGGAACTTGACAGTATTTCATGATGCGTAATCCAAAATTGATCCTACTACATTGAATTGTGAAGAGTGCCTTGTTATTTCATCTTATCCTGCCTATGTAAGGTTCTTACATAGAAAAAAAAAGTTTGTTTTTCTAGACAAAAAAGTTCCTCTGTGTGGCCCTGGCTATCCTCAAACTCACTTTGTAGATCAGACTGGCTTTGAACTCAGATCTACCTGCCTTTGCCTCCCAAGTGCTGGGATTAAAGATATGTGCCACCACAGCTCAATTTACGTTATTTTGGGCAGTGATGGCACATGACTTTAATCCCAGCACTTGGGAGGCAGATGCAGCTGGATTTCTGAGTTCCAGGACAGCCAGGGCTACACAGAGAAACCCTGTCTCAAAAAACAAAAAGCAAAAAAAGACTGAATGCTCAATTTACATTATTGTTATGTGTATGGCTATTTGTCTACATGCATGTTTATGTACCATGTGTGCTTTGTGCCCATGGAAGCTAGAAGAAGGCATTAGATTCCCTAGAACTAAAGTTATAAGCAGTTGTGAGCTGCTATATGGGTGCTGGGAACTGAACTTTGGATCTTTTGGAAGAGCACCAGTGCTCTTAACTACTGGGCCATCTCTCCAGCCTCCCCCTCCACCCCGCAGGCTTTTATCCTCAAATAAATTTGTGATGGGGGTTAACTTCAAGTCTGTGGACCAGACTGGCCTGGAACTTAGAAAGATCTGCTTGCCTCTGCTTCCCAAGTGCGGGGATTAAAGGGGTGCACCACCACTGCCCCGCTCCTTCAAATGGCTTTGAATAAGTTGTCCTTTTAGTACATTTCAAAATGTTTAGGCTGTGGGGGATTGTAGAGCCAGCAGAGAGTTCTGATTCTATGAGTGCTTCTGTTAACTTCTGTCCTCTGTTACTTGTTGTGAAAACAAGTTAAGTAGGCTTGCGTATAGTGTAGAAAAGCTTAGAAGGCAGACGCCTGTGAGGGGTGGCACTCAATGGGAGGGAAGAGCCCTTGTCCTTACAGAGGGTTAGGTTTGGGTCCCAGAGCTACGTGGTAGCACACAGCTACCTGCAATTCTGGCTCCAGGAGACCCAACACCCTCTGTAGTCTCCTTAGATACAGGCTGGCAAAACACCTGTATGCGTGAAATGGTGGTGGTGGTTATTATTATTATTATTGGAAAAGAAAAGGGCATGGAGAAATACTGCTTCTATCTGTCAAGTCATTATGCAGGACACTTAAGTGTAATTTGATTGTTGTTGGGTTTTTGTTTTGTTTTTTGCTTTTTGGTGACATGTTGTGGCTCTGGCTAGCCTGAGACTTGTGAGGTTCCCAGGCTTTGCCTCCGAGTGCCGAGATTACAGGTTTGTGTCATCATGTGTTTTGCCTTCTTTTGTTTTGTCCAGATAGGATCTCACACTAGCACATTCTGGCATAGAACTGATTATGCATCTCATGGCTTTTCAAAAGCTGGGAGTACAGGGATAAATCAGTATGCCTAGATCTATATACTTCCTCTTGAAATAGCAAAACTAACTTACAGACAATCCCCCAAGGCAAAACAAAAACACTTAAAGACAAAATGGAATTAAGATGGGCATGTTATATAAATAGTTTCAGATGCAAAAGCTTAAATTACCCAAAGAAACACTTGAAAAAGACGAGAAAAAAAACTATGGGCTAGAATGAATCAGCAGTTAAGAACACTGACTGCTCTTGCAGAGGACCCCAGTTCAATTCCCAGCACCAACATAGTGGCTCATAACTATCTGTAACTCCAGTTCCAGGGCATGTAACTCTTCTGGCCTCCATAGGCACTCCATACATCTTATGCACAAATATACATGCAGGCAAAACATCCATGTGCATAAGTTTTTTTGATTAAAGAAAAATTTAGGAGAGACTTAAGTGAAAATGATATGGGTTTTTTTTTTTTTTTTCCTTTTCTGGCTCTAAAAATTTTACACTATTTTAAGCTGAGAAGGGAAGCAAAAATGGGGTAGGATATAACTAAGTTCTGTCTTGGGAAGTAGGCATGGAATACATAATCGAAAGAATTCTTCTCCTAATATGGTATCACCTTAATCAGAATATATTGGAAACTTTCAGGAACAAATTTCCCTGTGCCTCTAACAAGTGAGACGATGAGTGATATTAATAGGGTGTGTAGATTCTAGATTGGCATCCACCTAAGCTTGAAAACACAAGCAGCAAAGACAAAAGGTAGGCAGGCAGGCAGGCAGGCAGGCACACACAGGCAGGCAGGCAGGCAGGCAGGCGCTGTGTCCTCAGGGCATCCAGAACAGGGGCTGAGCCACGGCTTTGCGGTTCACTAATTTAGTTGCAGCAGAGGCAGATCTATGTGAGTTCAAAGCCAGCCTAATCTACAGAGGGAGTTCCAGGACAGTTAGGGCTACACAGAGAAAACATATATCAGAAAACAAAACAAACAAAACAGGGCTGGAGAGATGATTCCGGAGTTAAGAGTACTGGTTGCTTTTCCAGAAGTCCTGAGTTCAGGTCCTAGCAAACCACCTATAATGGGAGCTGATCCTCTCTTCTAGTGTCTGAGGACAGAACACTCATATACATAATAAATCTTTTTTTTTTTTTTTTTTTTTTTTTTTGGTTTTTCGAGACAGGGGCTTCTCTGTGTAGTCCTGGCTGACCTGGAACTCACTTTGTAGACCAGGCTGGCCTCAAACTCAGAAATCCTCCTGCCTCTGCCTCTCGGGTGCCGGGATTAAAGGCGTGCGCCACTATGCCCAGCCCATAATAAATCTTAAAAAGGAAGGAGAAGAAGATGGGAAGGAAGGAAGGGGAGAAGAAAGAGAAAGAAGAAAAAAAATTAAAAATGAGTTAATAAACATGCAGCTGAATGGCCTGTAGGGGTTAGAATTATTCCAACCAGCCTTATAAACCAAAAATACTAATTTTCTAAAACAGAGAAATACATAGATTGGGATTGTTTCTTTCAAAATCCTCCAAGAAATAATCTATATTTAGTTTGAAGGAAAGTGTCTTGCCAACTGGTCAGCACACTTTGTACTGCTACTGCAGGTCATGTTGTATCTGACCATGTTGTATCTGGGTATTTGCAGGCCATGTTGTGTCTGGTTACCGCTCTTAGGTTTGTTGTAACTTGTTTTGTGACATTACCTGAGTCATTTGACTTCTGCCTGCCTGTGTGTGCATTATAGGAGTTAGACTTGAATACTTGAGTCCTTCTGTGATCTGCTTATTCTTACAGAATATTCATAAGGCACTGTCATGCAGAACATCCCACTTTTGAGAGGAAGAGAATTGTCACTATGTAGGGGGTATTTAAGGCCAAGTGACTAGATGACATCATTAGGGAGAGAGTGTGAAGAGAATGCAAAAAGGAACTTGGAAGGAGGCATTGAATAACTCCAAGAGTAGAAGCAGAAAGCTGTCTGCAGAGTATGCAGAAAAGTGGGGAGGAAACCAGACCCTTCAGGAGAGAGTGACTGCCTGCCCCCAGCTAGGTAAGAGGCTCGCTAACATACTATTGTTCTTGATGAAAGACATTTCTTGATTTCCTGGAGTCAGAAGTGAAGTCAGAAGGCTCACTGCAGTGGAGTAGAGATTTGCTGCTGAGGAAATGGAGACTGTGCAGGACAGAAATGGGAAGTACTAGATGATATTTATTTGCCAGAGATAAAGAAGCCAAGATTGATCACACAGAGAAAACTGAGGGAGCGAAGTCCCTAAAAAGGTGAAAGGGGTTAGGATGGAATTTGTGTTCCCCACAGGCCTTTGATGGGGTAAGTCTGCTCAGGTGGGTGCCAGTAGGTTTAGTAGCACAAGGACTCAAGTTTCTCCCTCTGTTTTTGTGTACAAAATGAAGGACTGAGGCTATAGGTCAGTGGAAGTGTTTCTCTCACATGCATGGTGTCCCTTGATCATTCCCAGGAGTGCCACACATCCACAAAAAGAAATTACATTAGCTGGTTAGCTGGGCCATGGTGGTGCACGCCTTAATCCCAGCACTTGGGAGGCAGAGGTAAGTGGATTTCTGGTTCAAGTCCAGCCTGGTCTACAAAGTGAGTTCCAGGACAGCTGGGTGGTATACAGAGAAACCCTGTCTTGGAAAAAAAACCAAAAATAAAAAAGGAAGAAAGAAAAAAGAAATGGTCAGAATGCAAAAAGGTTTGTTTTGTTTGCTTGTGACACTGGCTGCCAAACACGAGGTTTTGAATGTATTGAGGCCAGTGCTTTACCACTGAGCCATGTCCTCAACTCCCAGGAGTCTCTGATGTGTTTATAATTTAACTGTACAGAACCCTTTTTTCATAATTTATTCGCCTTTATTCTTCTTTGGGAAATAATACAGGTTTTTAAAAACTTGTTAAAACTGAATTTGTTTCTTATGTGAAGAACTAGACTGACTAAACAAAACTAAGTTCTCTGGATTATTTCCAACAAAATCCAGATTATTATTAAGCCGGACGTGGTGGCACACACCTTTAATCCCAGCACTCGGGAGGCAGAGGCAGGCGGATTTCTGAGTTCGAGGCTAGCCTGGTCTACAAAGTGAGTTCCAGGTCAGCCAGGGCACACAGAGAAACCCTGTCTCAAACAACAAAAAGAAGGGTATGTCAGAAAGATTTTTTTTAGTATATTGTATAAGGAGAGATTATTTACTGAAATAACTCCTGTTACAATATTTCAAAAACAAGGCCTTTAATTCCATAACACCATTATTATTAGATTCTACCTTAAATGGACCTAAGTTGATTTGAATAAAACGCTTTTGTCTTCAAGATAATACTATGTAAAAGAATAAATAGGGGAAATTAGTTTGATTAGCAGAATGGTTTTGTAGGAGTGAGTAGTGATGGGAACTTTGCTTCCTAATGCAAGCATACATACATGTGTGTGAGCACGAGTGCATGTATGCTGGAGAGTATGCATGGTTTCATGATCTCAACACCGGCTCTAAGTCGGTATATAGTCCAGGCTGGCCCCACATGTGTGGCAGTCCTCCTGCCTGCCTCCCGAGTGTTGGTATTTAAGTGTGCAATGCCATTCCCAGTTTATGCTCTGTTCTTTTCACCCCAAATCGATCAAACTTTACTTGTGAGATCTATCTATCTATCTATCTATCTATCTATCTATCTATCTATGGATGGTTAGCTATAGGGTTGGCTAAATCCACACCTCCACACTTTCAAGCACTTCAAAACTTATGTGTAGCTTCAAGTTAAATAACTAGAAGGGCTGCACAGTGGTAGTGCACACCTTTAGACTCAGCACTTGGGCAGAGGCAAGAGCATCTCTGTGAATTCAAGACTAGCCTCGTCTACAGAGTAAGTTCCAGGATAGCCAAGGCTACATAGATAAACCCTGTCTTTGAAGATAGATAGATAGATAGATAGATAGATAGATAGATAGATAGTCCTTCATTCCTGTAGACAGTGCTGTTTCAGACACCCTCAGTATACTTTGTTAATATTAGACCTCTACTTTATAAGCTATTTTGATGCTCTGATTTTATTTTTTCACTTTTTAAAAAGATTTATTTATCTATTTATTTAAATGAGTATACTGTAGCTGTCTTCAAACACACCAGAAGAGGGCACTGGAGAAGAAGCCACCATGTGGTTGCTGGGAATTGAGCTTATGACCTGGAAGAGCAGTCAGTTCTCTTAACTGCTGAGCCAACTCTCCAACCCCTGATTTTATGTTTTTACAAAATAACTTTGTCATTCTTTTATATGATATGTGCTATGTTGTTTGTTTGACAATATAGTCACAGAAATTTGACATAAATTTATAAAACCAAACTTGGAGTGTATTATGCTTTGACCTCCCATAATACTCCAGCTCATCTTCACTGTGTTAGGTAATATATATTGGATTCATATGAAAGATATGGCAAGAGCTAGTGAGATTATCATGGCAGATAAAGTGCCTGCCATGCAGCCATGAGGCTAGTTGTTCAGATCCCCAGCACCCATATAAGAGCTAGGCATGTCTGTAACCCCAGTGCTGGGGAGCGCTGAGACAACTGATCTCTGGAGCTTGGCCAGCCAGGCTAGCTGCAGCAATGAACTCTGGGTCCTGGCTCAAGAAAATAAGGTATAGGGCAATGGGGGAAGACGAGCTGATGCCTACCTCTGGCCTGTGCATACACCCATCCCGTCCCAACAAAGATGAGGTTATATGTATTTGTATGTTGTATAGATTATCTTTAACCTTTTTTGTACCTGTTGATAACCCATGTTTTCCCTATTTTACAAATAAGAACAACCAGTACTCTCAACACTTAGGAAGCTGAAGTAAAAAGAGACTGTTGTGGAGTTCAAGTCCAGCCTATGCTACTTAATGAGTTGTACTACCTAATGAGACCCTGCCTCAAAACAGCAACAAAGTTAAACTTGCTTGTAGAGATTTTTAACTGTTCCAAGTCCTAGAATACTTGCTTGTGAAGGTTAGATTTAAACTGAGTTCTCTTGAACTCTAAACTCTATTTTCACTCTTTAAATTATATACTCTTTTATTTATTTTTTTTTTTTTGGTTTTTCGAGACAGGGTTTCTCTGTATAGCCCTGGCTGTCCTGGAACTCGCTTTGTAGACCAGGCTGGCCTAGAACTCAGAAATTCGCTTGCCTCTGCCTCCCGAGTGCTGGGATTAAAGGCGTGCGCCACCACGCCCGGCCCTATATACTCTTTTTTATCTAAGTTTCACTCTGCTGTACTGTAATTAATCTCATGTATTTGTTTGGTTTTCTGTGGGTAAGCTTTGTCTTATTCATATTTGTAACCTTGCCTTAAGGCCTGTTACATACTAGTAGAGTGAACCACACTGGTATCACTGATAAGGAAGCACGAGGTTTGGTTTCTGGTTTAGTTCATTGTTTCATGAACCTCCTTCCATTTGAATGTCTTAGCTTTTAGAGTTAGTTTCCCACAAATGCATATGCACACACAAACTCTTTTTTTTTTTTTTGTTTTCCCTTGTTCCGGTCAACCCGGTCAACCCCGCTCGCTCCCCTCAACCCCCCTCACTCTGGCCAGCCCTACTCGCTCCCGGCCGCCCCCGTACGGCCCCCGCTTGTTCCAGCCAGCCCTGCTCACTCAGATCGGCTCCGCTTGCTCCGTTGGCCCCCGCTCAGCTCTGGCCCACTCGCCCTGGCCCACTAGCTCCGGCTGTCCCGGCTTGCTCCTGCCATCCTGGACAGCCTCGCTTGCTCCGGTTGGTCTCTCGGGTCCAAGGGTTCATTTCTTATTATTCTTCATAAGTACGCTGTAGCTGACTTCAGATGCACCAGAGGAGGGCGTCAGATCTTGTTACGGGTGGTTGTAAGCCACCATGTGGTTGCTGGGATTTGAACTCATCACCTTCAGAAGAGCAGTCGGGTGCTCTAACCCGCTGAGCCGTCTCACCAGCCCCACAAACTCTTTTGTGTAAATGGCTAGCCAGTGATCACCTTCTTTTGTGTGTGTGTGTGTGTGTGTGTGTGTGTGTGTGTGTGTAGGTATGAGCAGGTAGAAGCCACAGGTCACCTTGGGTATTGTTCCTTAGTTACTGTGTGGGATTATATAAATTGTTTATAGAACTCTTTACTATAAAAGAGAATTTTAACATAATGGTGTTAACATATCATAGAATTAGCATTTGGGATATATGCCATATTGCTCCTGTATTCAGTTTTAGTCTCAGTGCAAAGAAGAATCTAATGTGTTGTTGGGCTTTATTTTCTGTATTAGCTCCTCCAGAGTTACTGATCTATGAAATGGCAGAGAATGGAAAAAATTGTGACCAGAGACGTGTAGCGATGAGTAAGGATCAGCACAATGGAAGTTTCACAGGTAAGGACCGCGTGGCTGCACCAACAAGCTATCCCAGGGCATTTGATGAGTGTTGTTCTTCTGGGACTTCACATGAATTTCCTCACTTAATCCTTACACTAACCAAGTAGTTTGCCTCTGCATTTTGGGATGGTGCATCCCTTTAATGGTGGTACAGGCAGGCAGAGGTCTGTTAGTTCAACACCAGTCTGTTCTACATAGTGAATTCTATTGCAGAAGAAATACCTATCCTACACGTATCATTCCCCCAAATTTGTAGTTTGAGTCCAAGTACAACTGCTGGATTCTGGTTGGGTTGTTTTTTGTTTTTTTGTTTTTTTTTTGAGGGGAGGGAGGTACATCTCAAGATAGGGTTTCTTTGCAACAGCTTAGAACTCACTTTGTAGGCCAAGCTTGCCTCTGAACTCACAGAGATCTACATGCCTCTAAGTGCTAAGATTAAAGGCGTGTGCCACTACAACAGGTCATCAACTGATAAATTCTGAGTGCCATTTGTGTAGGATACATGCTATGAAAGGAATTAGTAAAGAACATGGTGTGTGTGTGTGTGTGTGTGTGTGTGTGTGTGTGTGTGTGTGTTGTTTTTGCAGGGTTTATTGTTGCTGCCTCAGTAATATTGATGGGAAAATAACAGATCTAGGGCCAGTGCGTGTGTGAAATCCTGGATTCAGTCCTCATCACCAAAAAGAAGCGGCAACCATGACAGTTCATTTTATTTCTGACTGTTTGGACTAGTTCCCATTTCTCAGGATTATTGGGCTTGCTGTGAATGGTTACCTGGGACATGTATGAAACTTTGTTTCTAAGCAGTCATACATTATACCATCCTTCTATGATAAATAAGAGTACTCTGCAGAGCTACCACTGCTGGCAAAATGTACAGACAGGTGAGAAGCCACTGAGGCTTCGGTACAGGAACCTACTACAATCCTTGTTCTTTTGTTAAGATTTCAGAAACTAGAATTCTGTTCTATGAATTGTCTCCTCTACAGAAGGTTGATCTGAGTTTGGTACTTTGAACTCCTTAAATTTGCATGGTCACAATGTTAAATCTCATTTATACTTTTGAGGTATTTTTATGCTATTAGAGATACAAGACAGCAAGGTGGGTCGATTTTTATTCTTTGAAAACAGTTAGCAGAGATGTTAGGAATTCTCCTTTAACTTCCATGCTGTTGTTTTTCAGACCCCTCTTCAGTTCATGAGAAGAAGAGACGGGATCGGGAAGAAAGACAGAATATTGTCCTGTGGAGACAGCCACTCATTACCTTGCAGTATTTCTCTCTGGAAACTCTTGTAGTTTTGAAGGAGTGGACCTCAAAGTAAAGAGCTTTCTTACTACTTTTTATATAAATTGTATTTACTAATTTTAGAAGTCCTTAGCTGTCTCCTACTCCCTGCCATCTGTTTTACCAAAATGGATTAATTAAATTTAGAACATTATCATAGGAACATTTGTTTTCCTTCCTATAGTTTAAAAAGAATTAGACTAGGGGAATGGGGATGTAACTCAGTTAGAGTGCTTGCCTCTCAAGCACAAAACCATCACCACACAAGAGTCAGTTTTCCAAGGTCTCCCTCTGCTGTGTACTTAAAGATCAGCCTGGGCTACATAAAGACTATGCCACCCACCTAACCCCACCCCAAATGGAGAGCAATAGGTTGGGATATTCAGTTTGAAGAAAGATGAGTGAGGAAATGTTATTTTCTTGATAGGTTATTGCAGGTGACTGCCTGCTCTTGTCTTCTAGGGGAAACATGGAAAAGGTAGTAGTTGTTTCCACCGGATTTTATCTTTTTTTTTTTTTTTGGTTTTTCGAGACAGGGTTTCTCTGTATAGTCCTGGCTGTCCTGGAACTCACTCTGTAGACCAGGCTGGCCTCGAACTTAGAAATCCGCCTGCCTCTGCCTCCCGAGTGCTGTGATTAAAGGCGTGCGCCACCACGCCTGGCTAAAAAAGAAACCAGGCCTGTTTGCAGTAGATACCCCAAGTCTGCTTTACTGACAGCCAGGGAAAAAGAGCTCTGCTATAAAATATGTCCTGTCTTTTAAACCCCTTGCATTTAGCTGTTTCAAATATGGCAGAGAGCAATTTCACATCCTATTATTTTCTTGTCCTTTTAAAGAATCTATACTGTTATCTTACAATTTTGTTGTATTTAACACTTATAAAACATTTTGTAACAAATTTCAGCTTATTTGATCCATCTAGGAGCTCCACAAAGGAAGACAAGCAAATATATGAGTATTGTGATTCTTAAAGGCAAAAGTGCAAGTCAGATTGGTTAAATGACTTGCTAAAAGAGCACTCCCCACTGGCAAACCCAGTCCGTGGCTAGAAAGCCGATGCTTTTCCTGTTGCACAGCTCCAAATTCAAAGATCAGGTGCAAACCAGATGAGGCTTTGGGTGGAGAAAGGCTGTCTGAGTAAGAGTGTGGTTGTATGATAATCCAGGTTCTGGCCCTGCATACCTTGACTGACTGTGTCTATCCCAAAGGCTGTTTCTACAAATTGTAAGATTAGTGTGACTTTTTTTTTTTTTTCCATTTCTTTTTAAGATTGTGGCATCGTCAAAGCATCGTGTTGTCCTTTTTACTGCTGCTTGCTGCGCTTGTAGCTACGTATTATGTGGAAGGAGCGCACCAACAGGTACGGTGCTGACTTTCCCATCCTGTAGTCACACAAGTCAGAAGGAGACTAATGCAGAGTTCATAGACTTTATACTCTCAACATTTTAAGCATACTGATAACTGATATCTTAATGTCTTAATTCCATGCACTAAAAATACCCAAGCACTGTCTCATAGCTAATACCCAAGCACTGTCTCATAGCTAATACCCAAGCACTGTCTCATAGCTAATACCCAAGCACTGTCTCATAGCTAATACCCAAGCACTGTCTCATAGCTGTTCAGTGTTATTTTGGTACTTAGGATACTGTTTTACCTTCAAAGATTTAAGCTAGCTTTTTTTTGTATTTAGTCAAAACACCATGGATCCTTTCATCTTTACCACAATGTCTTCATAATGTCTACTTCATATGCCTTTCTGATCTGTCCAAACAGATTTCATCCTAGATTAAGAGGTTATGTCTGTGAAAGGTAGATTCGTTTCCCTGCAGTCAATAGTCATAGTACTGATGGGAAAATAAGGAAGTAACATTTGTCAGCACATTTTCATTAAAATCGTGAAGCATTAATCTATTCTAATTGGAAATGTTTTTTAGAAGCTATCATTTTAAAGTAATTATTCTAATGTCAGAGAAGGTTTTTGTTGTTTTTAAGTAGTTTTCAATGCATTTTCTATAGGAGTCTCTATATCTTGGTGTGATGATTTGTATATGCTTGGCCCAGGGAGTGGTGGCACTATTAGGAGGTATGGCCTTGTTGGAGTTGGTGTTTCACTGTGGTCATGGGCTTAAGACCCTCACCCTAGATGTCTGGAAGTCAGTAAGAAGCTAGCAGCCTTCAGATAAAGATGTAGACCTCTCTGTTCCTCCTGTACTATGCCTGCCTGGACACTGCCATGTTCCTGCCTTGATGATACTGGATTGATCCTCTGAACCTGTAAACTAGCCCAAATTAAATGTTGTCCTTATAACACTTGCCTTGGTCATTGTGTCTGTTCACAGCAGTAAAACCCTAAGACTCTTGGTAAGCTACTTTGCAACCAAGCTGTCCATGGTGTCTTATGCCAGTAAGCACAACAGAAGCAGGGGGATCACTGTGAGTTTAAAGACAGTCTGTTTAACAGAGTCCCAGGCTAGCTACGAGTACACAGTGAAATTCTGCCTCTTACCAAATAAATAACCAGGCCATGGTGCACACCCTTTTAATACCAGCACTCCAGAGTCAGGTGGATCCCTGTGAGTTAAAGGCCAGCCTGATCTACAGAGTTAGTTCCAGGACATACAAAGAAGGAAGGAAGGAAGGAAAGGAAGGAAGGAAGGAAAGAAGGAAGGAAGGAAAGAAGGAAGGAAGGAAAGGAAAGCAAGCATCCAGCAACTCTATACCTTCTGTACTCTACTCCCTTATTTTATTGACTAACATTGAGGACTTTGTCTAGAAATAAGTCAGTTCTTTCTTTTTCTTTATCCTTTTTTTTTTTTTTTTGGTTTTTCAAGGCAGGGTTTCTCTGTGTAACCCTGGCTGTCCTGGGCTCTGTAGACCGGGCTGGCCTTGAACTCAGAAATCCGCCTGCCTCAGCCTCCCAAGTGCTGGGATTAAATGTGTGCGCCACCACTGCCTGGCAGGTCAGCTCTTTCTTGAAAGTCAGGTCTTTCTTTCACTGAACTTCATTTTTGCTCTTGTTTGAAAAACAACCTGGTGTTAAGCATACAGAAATTGTTTTATTCTTATTTTTTACTTGAAAAATCAAGAATGTATTCTATTTACAACAACAACAAAAAAGTATGATTGTTTTCCAATCTTGATATTTAGAGACAGGTTCTCCACATGGCCTTTACTGTCCTGAAACTCACAGAGATCCCCCTGGCTCCCTCTCAAGTTTAAAGGGTTGCACCACCATACCTGGTTCATTGCTCCCTTTCTTGACCACTGTGTCTACTGTATTCCTAACGTTTTCTCTTTACAAATATTGCATAACTGTCCCTTTCTTAACACTTTTTATGTTTAACTTTTCAATCACTTTCAAGTGTTATTATCATTACCATACTAGGTTGGGCATGGTAGCACACAGCATAATCACACCACTCAGGAAGCAGAAGTAGGAGGGTCAACTAAAGTTCCAGGCTATCCTGTTCTATATAAAAAGTACCAGGCCAGGCTGGACTACACTCTGAAATCCTGTCTCAAGAAACCAAAGAGAACATAATAATAGTGACTACTAAACCTGTGATTTGTTTCTTATTTTCCCCATGCCAACTTATTCTGCTTAGAGGGGTTGGTTTTGTGTTTTGCTTTGCTTTTGTTTTTTGTTTTTTGTCCTCTCTGCTGTAGTGCACTGTCAACTAGAGACCTTGAGGGAGTGTGTCGTGCTCTCAGCTGAAGGGTCATAGAGCTGGTTAGTACTATAATGGTCCTGGGCAGGGTTTGACTTTATACCTTGTCCCTTTTGTTTTTCAGTATGTGCAGCGGATAGAGAAGCAGTTTCTTTTGTATGCCTACTGGATAGGCCTGGGGATTTTGTCCTCTGTTGGTCTTGGAACAGGATTGCACACCTTTCTGCTTTATCTGGTAAGCATGGTTTTCTTTCAGGGAACAAACATGAAGCTGATTCTTCTGTCTGTATTGGTGCATTTACTTTGGACTCTACAATTCTAAAATCTGTGTTTAATTCAAGTGTTCTAATCCTCAAACCAGTGCCTGAAGTAGACTTTTTTCAATTTTGAAGTAATGATTATTTTGCTTTATACAATTGTTATAATAGATGAAGTTCATTTCGGCTTATAAAATTCTGTATAAAGCTTAGAACAAGTTATACCCATAATCTGAGCACTTGTGAAGCTGAGGAGTAGGATTGTTGTGAGTTTGAGGTTAGTGTAGGCTTTGTAATGAGACACTGTCTCAAGAACACAAAACAAGCCTCGCGTGGTGGCGCAGGCCTTTAATCACAGCACTCGGGAGGCAGAGGCAGGCAGATTTCTGAGTTCGAGGCCAGCCTGGTCTACAAAGTGAGTTCCAGGACAGCCAGGGCTATACAGAGAAACCCTCTCTTGAAAAACCAAAAAAAAAAAGAAAAGAAAGAAAAAAAAACACAAAACAGTGAGATGGCTCATCCAGTAAGGGACCTCACTGCGAAGTCTGACGGCCATAGTTCAATCCTCATAACCTACATGGTAGACAAAAAAGAGAGATCTGACTCCTGCAGATTATCCTTTGACCTTTATTATGTGCTCAGTTACACACACATACACACAAAACAAAACAAAGAAATGAAATAAAAACAGCTTTTTAAAAAAGGGGGGGGGGGGGCCTGGAGAGATGGCTCAGCAGTTAAGAGCACTGACTGCTCTTCCAGAAATCTGAGTTCAATTCCCAGCAACCACATGGTGGCTCGCAACCATCTGTAATGGGATCTGATGCCCTCTTCTGGTGTGTCTGAAGAGAGCAATAGTGTACTCACATACATAAAATAGATAAATAAATCTTTAAAAAATAAATAAAAAACAAAACCAAATAAAGGCTTTAAGTAGATTTAGACAGTTTTATCTGTTAATCAGTGACACAGAAACATTCTAAGCGGCCATTGGCATGTGTCCATAGTTTGGATACTGTTATTTAATATAACTGATGAAATAACATGTAAAACTTAGCGTTTTTATAACTCTTTCAACAAAATTTTTTTAAGTA
>LR750145.1:529456-620579 GCA_902729485.2 Mus minutoides | reverse complement strand
AAAAATAAATAAAAAACAAAACCAAATAAAGGCTTTAAGTAGATTTAGACAGTTTTATCTGTTAATCAGTGACACAGAAACATTCTAAGCGGCCATTGGCATGTGTCCATAGTTTGGATACTGTTATTTAATATAACTGATGAAATAACATGTAAAACTTAGCGTTTTTATAACTCTTTCAACAAAATTTTTTTAAGTAAAGCGTTTTTATAACTCTTCCAACAAAATTTTTTTAAGTACTTTCTTGGTGAAATACTAGTTGAAGTAAAAGAAAAAAGTTGAACTTTCCGTTTTTATAAGTGACCTAAAAATCTGAGGTAGAAAGAGAGTAGGCAGCTGAAGACAGGATAACAGGATCTAGGTAGGCCCTGTCAGAGTGAGGTAAGACGGAGACGCTTGAGCAGGAGCTAGGTAGGCCCTGTCAGAGGGAGGTAAGACGGAGACGCTTGAGTGCTTATTAATCTCTGTGGCTACATGGTTTGTTTCTTTTGTTCTCTTCTTGTTCCTGAATAAGGAAGTAAAAGCAATTCCATATTTGTAGTTTTATCTTCATTGGGTAGAAAGAATATTACAGTGATACTCAATGCTGAATTAATTCCATCACTTCAAACAAGGCAGCTCTATACATACTACATTCACTTCTGAATCCAATATGTTAATGTTAAGGCATGAATGCTTGGCATAGGAGAGTGCTGAACTAAGGATCTGAAGGATAATTTGAGAGTTAATCTTTAGTACATCATTTTTTGACATAGGTCTACATAAACTTGTGTTTAGCTAGATTGCCTTGCCAACGAGCCACAGGGATCCTCTTGTCTTTTCCTCCCCAGTGCTGGGATCACAAGCATCCTTTTCAACTTTTTGCATAAATGCTGGACATCTAAATACAAGTCTGCATGCTTAAACTGAATCTTCTCTCCAGTCCTGTAACTGCTAAATTCTTAGTAGTGTAATACTGCATTCACATGCAGAAATTGGAGAGAGAAAAAAGAAAAGACAGATTATAGGATATGTTCTTGTTCTTTTTGTTTTTGTTTTTGTTTTTTTATTTTGTGTGTGTGTGGTTTTTTTCAAGACAGGGTTTCCCTGTAGCTCTGACTGTCTGAGAACTCATTCTGTAGACTACAACTGAGAGATCTGCCTGTCTGCCTCTCTAGTGCTGGGATTAAAGATATATGTATATGTACACACACACACACACACACACACACACACACACACTACCACACCTAGCAAAACTTTTGAGTTTTGTTTTGGCTTTGGTGTTTTTAAGACAGGGTTTCTCTTTCCCCCTGACTTTTCTTGAACTCACTCTGTGAAATCAGGCTGTCCTGGAATTCAGATCCACCTGCTTCTGCCTTCCAGTGCTGGGATTAAAGATGTGGGCCACCACTGCCCTATCTTCCTGTTCTTTTCTAGACCCACCATCTGATATTTCTTGGAAAAACAAGATGAAGGGATTTGTTTGTAATCGATGACAAACCTAAAATCGTCTGGGAAGCAGCATACATAGTAGAGTCTTTTGAACATTAAACGGAATTCAAATGAGTCCTCTTTAAATTGCATACAAATTTAGTATAAAGAAATTTGAGGACTGGAGAGATAATTGAGTAAAGTACTTTCTGAACAACCTTGAGGACCTAACTTTGAATCCTCAGATGAGCCATTTTCTGACCTCTACACCTACACCATAGCACACAGATACTCTCTTGCACAGACACATTCAATAATTACAGTAAAGTTTATTACAGAATTAATGTAAAGGAAAAGTAAAATCTTTGTTTCTACTAATGAGCATTTTTACCCATGATCAGTGTGCTAGTTTAATGGAATGTAATTAGAATTTTCTCAGCTTTAACTTTTAATGTATATGAGAATTTTGTATATCTGCATCATGTGTTTGCCTGGTGCCTGTGGACAGTTGTGAGCTGTCTTGTGGGTACTAACAACTGAATCTGGATTCTATGCAAGAGCAACACATCCTCTTTACTGCTGAGTCATCATCTCTCTAGCCCCCCCCTCCTTTTTCAAGAGCAATTGGGAGAAGGAAGTTGTCTCTCACTGCATTCAGTGCTATGTTTATTATATACTAAGTCACAAGTGTGGAGATAGAATCATTGAACTTATAGAAACTATTGCATTAATTATGCATAATTTGTGTATTATATTTGTATATAAATTGTTAAAATTACATGTAAACTTAAACACATTTTTTTAAAAAGACAGGAAATCAAAAGCAGAGTCTTTTGATTTGCTCTTAATAAAAGCTATTCCAATAACTCCGGATAATTTTTTAAAATTTACCATTTCCTTTGTGATTTGTACAACATTTTGATCCTTAAGTACAGGGGGTCTCTCTCTCTCTAGAACCCCAGTGACCAGCATGTCAATCCATGTAAGCTGAGCCAGTTCAGTTCCGTACAACTCAGTAGCCTGTGTTGGATTAAACTTTGAGAATCTGACCCCAAGTAGTTCCCTTTAGATATATTTAAGTACAGTATAATTCAGTGAAAAAATTTCCTGGTGGTAATTAACTCAACCCCATGTTGAAACTTTGTAAGTACATGTGACGTCTTCCATAAAGATAGGTTCTATATATAGATTGACTGAGAAAAACAGCTTCATGATAAGGTCTTGGGGAGGATCTGGTGTGGGTTTGGCCACACAGATAATGTAAAAGTCACCAGGCTCATAACCTCTTCTGCTCTGAAAACAAGTTCTCTCTCTGTCTCTCTCTGTCTCTCTCTCTCTCTCTCTCTCTCTCTCTCTCTCTCTGTCTCTCTCTCTCTCTGTAGGTAACCCTGCATGTTTAACATTCCTGGTTTCTCTAGTGCTTCTGTGATGGCACAAGGACCTCTGTGCCTTCCCTCCTACACCTGACAATCTTCATTTCTTTTATGTATTATTGTTTTGTTTGTTTGGAGGGGGGTGTCACTATATAGCACTGGATATCCTGGAACTCACTGTGTAGACCATCTTCCTTCCTCTGCCACCATGCCAAGCTCCCTTGTCTTTTGATAATAGGACTGTGTTTGGAAAACCCCAAATTACATGTGCTTTCTTTATGAGCTTTCATGTAACCCTTGCTTAGATGGGATGATGACATTCTGATGGCCTATTTTTTGTGATGGTGAAATAGACACCTCTACCTTGTAATCATATAACCTCAGTCTAGAGGCCAAGTAGCATGTTAGGGAAGTAGTCTGCTCAGAAGTACCGTCCACCTCTTGGCAGACTTTGTATTTGTATTTGTAAAGACTTATAGTTCGTGTAGTTTGAAAAACTAAAGATTGGGGGCTGGAGAAATGGCTCAGCAGTTAAAAGCACTGACTGCTCTTCCGGAGGTCCTGAGTTCAAATCCCAGCAACCACATGGTGGCTCACAACCATCCGTAATGAGATCTGATGCCCTCTTCTGGGGTGTCTGAAAGAAAAACTAAAGATTAATTTCTTCTTTATCAGGATCATGTTTTCTAAAAATTAAGTAATATGAAAATGCTTTGTATTTCATATCCCTTGGTTTTCACAGTGGAAGTTGCCTCTTTGCCGTTAAACCTTGTTAATTGTGATTGAATGTACACCAGATGGTCACTTAAGATTAAGACTAAAAAGATTAGATCTTAAAATGAAGTCATATTTTTCAATTTCCTTATTTTTAAGTTTAAGTTTTTCAATTGAAAGGTTTTAATTTGAAAACGTGTGTTGGGACCCTCATCACTCAGTAAGCAGAGTTGCTGTTTACAGAGGAGTGGTGGTCGTGAGCCGGAGAGCAGAGCAAGCGTTTCATCTCTGTGCTGCCATGGTAGGATGGTTAGTAGGATCACTGATTGGTGTGGCTTCTCCTCATTTCCTAAACATTCTACTTTTATACCTAGGAGAATAAGCTTTTTATTCCTGTTGAAAGAAACCTACTTTGTTCACATTCTTCAAAGATTGTCATCTGTGAGTGGTTTGAAATCAGTTTTCTAGGGGGCTGGAAAGAAAGAAGGCTCGGCAGTTAAGACCAGTGTGTTCTTGTGAAGGACCTTGCTTTCAATTCCCAGCCACAGATGGTGGCTCTCAATCATTCATAGTTCCAGTTGCAGAGAATATAATGCTGTCTGCTGGCTTCCATAGCCATCAGGCTCCTACACATATATGCATGTGTGAAAAACATCTACACATGTAGAACAAAATAAATCCTAAGATCCTTTTAAAAAGAGAAAAAAGCAATTCTAGAACTTGTCTTAGTACATTTATATTTGGTCACCACTAGATGGCATCACTAACACAATCAATATACTGTTGTGTATTTGCCTATAAAGCAATCTTACCCATTGCCCAAATGACTCTCTTAGCTTAGACACATGATTTGTTATATATCTATATTCATACATACATATTTTGCTTACATAAGAATGAATGGGGCTGTGTGTAACTCTAGTTGCAGGGGATCCAGTGCCCTTCCTCTTCTGACCTGAATACCAGACAGGCATATGTTTCACACACATTCATGCAGGAAGACGTGCATATAAAGTAAATCTAAAATATTTTTTAAAGGATCAGTAAAATTACTAGTTAGCTTTGCTTTCCATTGACTTCTATATGTGGGAAATAATTCCCATGGCTATATATCCTGGGCTGGTCTTGAACTCATAGCATCCTTCCTGTCATGGCTTCCCAAATACAGGGATGGCAGGTGTGCACCACCACATCTGGTTTTCCATCCTTTAATGGTCAACAACAGTATGCAGAAGTTTTGATTATGAGAGAAGCAGAGTCAAGTAGCTAGGTTGGAATGTCTGCTCCAATATTAGCTATGTGATGTTTGACAAATTTCTTAAGATTTTTGTTGTTGTTTTTTTTTCTCAAAACAGGGTTTCTCTGTGTATAGTTTGGCTATCCTAGGACTCAGTCTGTAGACCAGGCTGGCCTCGAACTTCAGAGAGTCTTCTGCCTCTGCCTCCCAAGTGCTGAGATAAGAGGCATGTATCACTATCACCTAGCATATTTCTTAACCTTTTTTTAAAGATTTATTTATTTTATATATGGGAGTACACTATCACTGTCTTCAGACACACCAGAAGATGACATTGGATCCCATTACAGATAGTTGTGAGCCATCATGTAGTTGCTGGGAATTGAACTCAGGACCTCTGGAAAAGCAGTCAGTGCTCTTAAGTGCTGATCCATCTCTCCAGCCCAGATTTCTTAACTTTTAAACCTTAGTTTATTCAACAATAAATGGAGATAATAATGATAATTATCTCATGACTGTTTTGAGGACTAAATGAAATAACAAACATGATGTTTAATACACATAAAGTATTTAGAAAATTATTCCAGCTATTATAAATAATATCACGATGTTACAGAGTTTTATATTTTTGTTTTGGAGAGAGTATAAGAGAGAAAGAGACCAGAGATACTAAGAGTTTGCGTTTCAGTGCATGTATGCATACGGGAAAATCATAGGACACATTTGCATCTGTTCTCTCCTTTTTTTGTTTTACTGTTTTTGAGACAGGATTTTGTTGTTTGTGTGGCTGTGCTGCATACTTCAGCTTCTAGCAAATTCTCCTGCTTCCACCTCCCATTCCCCATAGGAGTGCTGGGATTCTAAATGTAAAGAGCTGTGTCCAGCTTCTTCCATAGGTCCTGTGAGTCAAACTCAAGTCCTCAGACTGTGCCAACACAGCAATCTCCTCCGGCTTGAACATGCTTGCCAAATTTTCTACTACTGACTGCATCCACAATCCACTCTTAGCTATTCTCACCAGCCTTGGCTGCTTAGAGAATCTCAAAAATATTAAAATAAAAAAGAGAAAATGCCTGCTGGGTGTTGGTAGCACATGCCTTTAATCCCAGCACTCTAGAGGCAGAAGCAGGTGAATCTCTTGAGTTTGAAGCAGGCCTGGTCTACAAAGTGAGTTCCAGGACAGCCAGGGCTACCCAGACGAAGAGTGAACAAAGTCAAGGTTTAAAGTCTTACATCTAAATAAGAAAGCTGAGTGTGGTGAGGCACACCTATAACCTCAGCACATTAAAGGCAAGGTACAGAGTTGAAGGCTGCCCTCACCTACATACGTTTTCAAGTTGATTAACCTGGGTTTCATGAGCCCCTATCTCAACAGCAGCAAAAACTATAATTGCATTGGCTGATTTCCATTGTGTAGTGTATAGACAGTTTCTGACACTAGGGGGAGCATTTTCCTGCAGAGAGATTTTTCAAAGCTCAGTTTCTGCACTGTGCCATTGGGAAGGAAGCATCAGATACCTACCTTTACAGACAAATGTTCTTTTTAACCTTATTAACTAGGATTTCTTTTTTCACACTTGGGGATCAAAGTAGAAAAATGCCTGAAGCATTAGCATTTTTTCTTCTAAAAACAATGTGAAAGTAAGATTTGGAACTATTGGATTATAGTATAAAATCGACCAAGTTTTATTAGAAATTGTAACCAAAATGTGTTGTCCTTTGAAAATTCCTCCTTAAGGGACATTTTCTTTTTTAAAATTTTATTGGATATTTTCTTATTTTACATTTGAAATGCTATCCCAAAAGTTCCCTATACCATCCTCCCCCACCCCCACCCCCGCCCTTCTCCCCTACCCACCCACTCTCACTTCTTAGCCCAGGCATTCCCCTGTATTGGAGCATATAAAGTATGCAATACCAAGGGGCCTCTTTTCCCGATGATGGCTGACTAGGCCATCTTCTGCTACTTATGCAGCTAGAGACACGAGCTCTGAGGGTTCTGGTTAGTTCATATTGTTGTTCCTCTTAAAGGGTTGCAGGCTCCTTCAGCTCCTGGGGTACTTTCTCTAGCATCTCCTTTGGGGGCCCTGTGTTCCATCATATAAATGACTGCGAGCATCCACTTCTGTATTTGCCAGGCACTGGCATAGCCTCATACAAGACAGTTATATCAGGGTCCCTTCAGCAAACTCTTGCTGTCATATGCAATAGTGTCTGTGTTTGGTGACTGATTATGGGATGGATCCCTGGGTGGGGTAGTCTCTGGATGGTCCACCCTTTCTTCTTAGCTCCAAACTTTGTCTCTGTAACTCCTTTCATGGGTATTTTGTTCCCTTATTCTAAGAAGGAATGAAGTATCCACATGCTGGTCTTCCTTCTTGATTTTCTTGTGTTTAGCAAATTGTATCTTGGGTATACTAGAATTCTGTGCTAATATCCACTTATCAGTGAGTGCATATGTGACTTCTTTTGTGATTGGGTTACCTCACTAAGGATGATATCCTCCAGATAAATCCATTTGCCCACGAATTTCATAAATTCATTGTTTTTAATAGCAGAGTAGTACTCCATTGTGTAAATGTACCACATTTTCTGTATCCATTCCTCTGCTGAGGGACATCTGGGTTCTTTCCAGCTTCTGGCTATTATAAATAAGGCTGCTATGAACATAGTGGAACACGTGTCCTTATTACCAGTTGGAACATCTTCTGGGTATATGCCCAGGAGAGGTATTGCTGGATCTTCCAGTAGTACTATGAAGTGACATTTTCTTAATATGATCGTTTCAACAAAATACCTTACCTTTGTTATAAATTAAACACAAAAAATATGTACAATATTTGCTGCCCAGATGCCTGTTTTACTCTTAAGCTTGGGTTATTTTATTTTAAAGTGGAGCAGAAAGCCGGGTGTGGTGGTGCACGCCTTTAATCCCAGCACTTCGGAGGCAGAGGCAGGCGGATTTCTGGGTTCGAGGGCAGCCTGGTCTACAGAGTGAGTTCCAGGACAGCCAGGGCTACACAGAGAGACCCTGTCTTGAAAAACCAAAAAAAAAAAAAAAAAAAAAGTGGAGCAGAAGTTGTGCCTTTTTAAAATCTGGCATGTTGATTGTCTTCTCATGTTTAAACATTGCTGTGGGTAGAACCATGTTTCCTTCTGTGTGTGGTGCCCAACAGTTGTCTGTGCTGCTCTAAGCTGTGTCTCCTTCGGTACAGGTATTTGTGCTACGCTAAGCTGTGTTTCCTTAGGCACAGATATCTCTGGTACCTTTTGGCTCTTGATTCCTTATTGCTGGAAGTAAATATTTGGGAAATGTCACTAAGATGTGGTAAAATGAAGCTGAGAAATAGTTTCAGTAACTGTGCGGTTAATGCCATGGGGGTGATGATTCTCTTGGAGCTAACCTGCTCTCCTCTTCACTACGTTTTCTAACTCTGATGATTGCTTCAGTGCTCACATGTGAAACTTTCAGTACAGAGAAGGAAGAAATTACCTGAAATTGGGTTCTGGTGTCACTGATACTGTCTTCTGTAGGCACAGTGACTGTGGCATGAACACTCTGAGTCAGAGCTCATCCTGGAAGATTAGCAACCTCTTTTTAGGGAAAAAAAAAAGAAAGAAAATTCCTGTTGGCCTTTGGTTGATGAGGGAGGGCATAGTAGCTCCTCTCCCTCTCTCTCCCCAAGGAATGACTCATCTATTAACTCATGAGCGTCACCACATCAAAAGCAGAAACCAAGGTCTCCAGGACATAGGGGTTTGTACAGACTGGATAGCTTCCTGCCCTTAAGTCACTATTTATAATTGTGTGCTTAAAAGAAAGCTTCAAAGAGTAGGTTAAACAACTTGCATAGCTCTATAACTAAATATGTAGTCCATTTGTTCAGAATACTTAGGTCAACCCATGAACAAAATTTGCTTAGAAGATGGCAGAGCACTTCCCTAGCATGCTCAAGGGCCCGGCTTCCAGCCCAGCACCTCAGAAAAGAAAGAGGAAGGTCAGTTAGGGTTTGTTAGTGTTTTCTTTGTTTTTTGGGGTCTCATTCTTTAGCATTGGCTGGCCTGGAGCTCACTATAGCAGCTTACCAGGTTGATCTCAAACTCACAGTGAGTGATTGCCCGCCTTGGCCAGCTGAATGTTAAAAGTAAAGGTTGTGCTACCAGGCTGCCCTCTCAGGCCTACTGATAAGCATTTGAGGTGATGGGTCACCTAAAAATCTTTAGCTCATCAATGTATATAGTGTACATTGTATGGTGTGTGTGTGTGTGTGTGTGTATAATACAATGTATATAGTATGCATTGTATAATGTATACTAAAACATCATACTGTACTTAAAGTGATACACAATTATTTGTAAATCTTTAAAACCAATTTTTCTTGATTTTAAAGGAGAAACATAAAGTATTTCTTTATATGTATACTAATCTGGTACAATCCACTTGCTTCTAGAAAGCTCATGAGCTAATTAATATTAGAGTTTATTTTTGTTTTGGCCAGCAGCTGTGTACTTTTAACATATAATCATATATTCTTGCTCTAGGTGCCACAGCCATTGTTTTATTTTTAAACATTTTGTTATATTAGGAAGAGAAGGCAGAATTCTAATTATACTTTGTTTAAGTCTAACAGATTTAAAGGCCTGCCACTCACATTAACTAATGCCTAGGCAATTGTGTTTAGACATACCATGCTGCTTTGTATAGAGAAGAGCAGGGGAGTGCTAGCTTGTGACTTGACAAAGTGAATCTAAAGAACAGGTCTAGGGACTGGAGAAGATGGCTCAGTGGTTAAAAGGAGTGGCTGCTCTTCCAAAGGACCAGTGCCCACATTGCATCTAGACCACAATTACCTGAAAATCAGTTAATTCCCAGGAACTTCCTGGCTTCTTTGGGCACAGACATCCAATGCGGACAAAATATCCTTATAAGTAAAATTTTTAAAAAGAAATTAAAAAAAAAGAAATAAAGTAGTAGGTCAGCTTTTCGGTGTCTTGAAGTTTGAGTAGTTCTATATTCTACTGTCTAGCAGTCCTTTCTGTAGGTCAGAACCATAAGTAAGTTGTTTTCTGACTGGTGAGAAAAGCAACCATTTTTAACTTTGTGGGAGTAGAATTCCTGTGTGGAAATGGCTTCTAAAGTCTCCCAAAAGTCAAACTTTAAAAAAGGAAGAAAGAAAAGGTTGCAGTCATACAGACGACCCTTTGTCATCTTGCATTTATTTGTCTCCCAGATATCCCTAATGATCACATTCCAGACCAGCACGGTCCTTTTGTTCTTTAGTGAAGAGTGAGGCAAACACATGGTTTCCCAGTGAATCAGAGCATGCTTTAGTACCTTTGACCTGAGTTTTCCAGACAAAACTAATTGGAAATTTTGCCCTTGGGATCTCCCTTGACTTCTGTATGTAGATGATAGATTTGGCTATGAATTGACATTACAGATGTTGGGGAAGCGTGCCAGTCTTTAGGAATGATTTATCGGTTTTAAGACAGCTGCCTTGACTGTAAGAATGTCAGTGTGTCTTCCTAGGAGTATTTACACTCACACACATGCACACACACCACATTTACACACTCAGTCTTCATCACCCAAAGAGGTTTGACTAAATTAGTTCCTAGCTTAAAAAAATGAGGTGTAACTGGGCGTGGTGGCGCACGCCTTTAATCCCAGCACTCGGGGTCTGTTTCTTAACTAATGTCATTCTCAATCTGGTTGAATTTAAGTGCAGTACTTTGAGTATTTGTTGCTTTTTTCTTCCCCTCTTGTTACCTTGATCTTTGGCTTATTTACCATAGTTTAAAAGAAAATTGTAACTGTTGCTCAGGGGCTTGTAATATAACATTCCTTGTCCTGATGGGGGTCAGTTGACAAGCGTATGTGCTATCTATTTTCTTTCTCTCATGCTTCTGTTGTCTTCACTTTACCTCTGGGAAGGTCTTGAGCCCCAACCCAGTCGTTTGCTGTTTTTTGGTTGGTTGGTTGGTTGGTTTTTTTGTTTTTGTTTTTGTTTTCTTTTCTCTCTGTTGTTAGAAATTCAGCCTAGGACTTCAGACATACTGAACAAGACCTGTAAGCTGAGCTTTGTATCCAGACCAGCCTTTGATTCGATTGAAGAAGAAAATCTTCATTTCCAGTGTTCTTCTGATTTCATCTTATATTTGAAGTGTATTTTCCATGGGTTCTAGTTCACATATATTTTACTTCAATCTTTTAGCGTTCCAATTATTTCTGATTGTAAGTCTAACCCTATCTTCTCTTTAGATGGTGTTATTTTTTATTCCTTCTGATGATTAAGATTTTTCTTGCAGTTAAGCCTTGCCATTTTGACTGTAATGCTTTTCTTATCAGCAGTTTATATTTTATTTTCTTTTAATTGATTCTCATTAAGGTTTATTTTATTCCTAGATCTTTTTTTAACACAAGAGAAAAAAGATAAAAAAAAGTCTTTTTTTTACCTAGACATGAAACCTGTACAATAATTTGCCCACTGTTTCTTTTATTATTTTTCTGAAGCCCATATCTCCTCTCTGTGTATCATACTGATGGATTTTTACCCCTCAGGTCATTAAGATGTATATCTTTCCCTGTGTTTTCCCTCTGCATCCTTCAGTCTGAGTGCTTTCTGTTACTGGTTAGATCCAGTTAATCCTTTTTTTCTCTCTCTCTCTCTGTAATTTCTGGCTTGGCTCACTTATTTCTTTGTTATAACTAAAATAGGACTTGCACTCTTTGGAAAGAATACTTAAAAGATGGTTTTATGCTGGGAGTTGTTAGCTACGTCAGTGATAGAGCACCTGTATCACATGTATGAGGCTACGGGTTCAGTCCCAGCACTATAAGAGGACTTGAATATATGTAATTTTATCAATTATTTTATTCAAAACACTTGTTTGTTCTTTGGAACAATTAAGCTGTAAAGTTGAAAAGAACTGCAAGGTTTCCTATCAGTAAGTATAGTCTAATCTAAAATATCAAGGTGGAGGCTACTAATAGGCTCGTAAAAATGAACAAGGGCTAGAACTAAGCTGCTAGCCAGGCCCCTTAGCTTTCATTTTGTCTGGAAACCAGCACATGAGCCTCCATGCTGAGTAATCATGACTTCACAGTGCAGCTATGGGAAGAATGTACACTCGTGAGTGAATGAACAAAAAGGGTCTTGCTGTGTGACCCTCGCTGGTCAGAAACTCCTTATGTAGACTGCCCAGCTAGGTTGTTCCGGAGCTTGCTAAGTAGCTGGGAATAAACAAACTTCTTGTACTCTTGCCTGTCCCTTCTAAGTGCCAGATTACAGGTGTGAGTCACCATGCCCACTTTATGTGGGAGGCCTTATGCTTTCATGCAGTCATCTGTAGGGGAAAATTCTAAAATTGGTGAGACTTTACTCGTTTCAAATTAAAACTATATCCAAGAAGTTTATTTTATGGTGTAATATATTTGGTTTGTATTTTAATCTATGTTTTAATCTATGTCTCACACAGCCTGGAGCCTAGAGTTCAAAGGAACCTAGGTTTGCCAGGCAAGGGTTGTACTAGCTAGCTCCACCACTTCCAAACCAACACACACACACACACACACACACAAATCCAGCTGTGTTGTAGCCAAAAGAAAAGAAGAGTCAACCTCTTGCCTTTTCTTCACTTTTAATTACTGCCATCATATGTCTTCCTTGTCTTTTCCCAGGTTAAAGTATTGTTCTTGTTTCTGAAACTATATCTCACTGTGTAGTCCTGATGGACCTAGAACTCTTGCAAAAACCTTGGTGATCTGCTTCCCGCCCACTATGCCTGACAGCAGTTACCGTTTAAATATTGGCTTTGCTAGATATCATTATATCCTTACTCTGAAGTTATTCAGAATATCTAAGCTTATAATTCGATGTTTTTATGTTTGTTTTCTTTTTTGGTAAGATCAGAAACGAATTCTTTTTCTCCCAATTGTGGAATCTATTTTCCTATAATATCTAAAACAAACAAGTTTTAGTTTTGTGGTAAGACATGACATTAAGAAACCTAATTGAGGATGCCTGAATTTGGGGGTACCAATGTAACCTAGATATATAGGATTCATGTCTGAAATTGCCAAAGGATAAATAAATTTTTAAAGAAAAAGGCAAAATGAAAATACTCTTTTTAAAATGTTCAGTGCTTTAAATCTCGAATATTGTTTTATTAGCGATTCCAAGAATTAAATTTTTTTATTTATTTTATTTTTTTAAAATTTATTTTATTTTATTTTTTTGGTTTTTCGAGACAGGGTTTCTCTGTGTAGCCCTGGCTGTCCTGGAACTCACTCTGTAGACCAGGCTGGCCTCGAACTCAGAAATCCGCCTGCCTCTGACTCCTGAGTGCTGGGATTAAAGGCGTGCACCACCATGCCTGGCTAAAATTTTTTTAAAAAGCAAAGACTAAAAATAAAAAGTAAGATGATGAAGTAAATTTTTAAACAAATTTCTTTAAAAAACAAGTTAATATACAAAATGAAATAAATAAGTAAACAAACCCGGAGAGGAGCAGTTGGATAAAGTGGTTAAACAGTTAAGAGTTCTTCCTATTCTTCCAGAGTTTGGTTCATAGCACACACAACAGGTGTCACACAGCTCCTTAGAACTGCAGTTCCAGAGCAGTCCCATGCCTCCAGCCTCCCTGGACGTCTGCATTCATTTGCTGACACACACACACACACACACACACACACACACACACACACACAAATATACATTAGGGGTTGGAGAGATGGCTTAGCAGTCAGGAGCACTTATTACTTTTGCAGAGGACCCCCCCCCCCCCGCTCCAGATTTGGTTCACAGTACCCCATGGTAGTTCACAGCCATCCTTAACCTCAGTTCCAGAGAATCCATCTCCCTCTTTTGGTCTCCTCCGATACCAGGCACACATAGATGCATACAGGCAAAATACTCATGTATATAAAATAAAAATAGCTAATTCTTAAGTAAATGAATAATTTATTATCTTTGTAATAAATAAGACTTTCATATTATTTTCTTTTTGAAATATTTGTTTACATTATTAGTGTGCATTCAGTCTTGGGACAAGTAGTAGGTGTCATGCTTTCTTCTAGCTTTTAGTTTCTGGCAGTGGAACATATTCTTTACTATCTCCTTATCACTATAGCTGGCTTTTTAAATGTCAAATTCATTCACTCTCTGACCTTAAAGGGCTTTGATGTACAGTGAACACTTTTCTCTAGGTCTGAGTCATTTTAGAAAAACCAGTAGGAAAATCTTTACTAGAAACCTTCATATTCAGAAATATTCACACAATATGGTCATTAGCTAAATTTTGGTGTATGTATAAACCTGTTCTATAAAAACGTGTTCTACGTCTTTAATCCCAGCACTCAGGAGGCAGAGGCAGGTGGATTTCTGAGTTGGAGGCCAGCCTGGTCTACAAAGTGAGTTCCAGGACAGCCAGGGCTATACAGAGAAACCCTGTCTCAAAAACAAACAAACAAAAAAAGTGTTCTATAAAAACGTATTTCTTTTAACAGATAATGGGTACTGCATTCTAACAGACAACCAATCTATGTTGAGGGAACTTAGGAATTTACAGTTTTACCAATTCTTACATTTATTTTATTCATAATTAATTTTTGTATGTCTGATATGTGTGTGCGAGCATTCGCGCATGTGCACCCATCACTCCAGCTCAGAGGACAGCATTAAGGAGCCAGTTCTCTCCTTAATGCTTTTTTTTTTTTTTTTGGTTTTTCGAGACAGGGTTTCTCTGTGTGGCTCTGGCTGTCCTGGCACTCACTTTGTAGACCAGGCTGGCCTCGAACTTAGAAATCCGCCTGTCTCTGCCTCCCAAGTGCTGGGATTAAAGGCATGTGCCACCACGCCCGGCTCCTTAATGCTTTTATGTCAATTCTGGAAATTGAATCATGTAAGTCTTGTCTGCATGGCAAGCACATTTACTGAGCTATCTCAGCAACCCCTGTTTTTACAAAATCTGTAGTTGATTTTCTGAATTATTTTGCTTGTAATTGTGTATGTGTGCATGTGTGTGCACATGCACATATGAGTACAAGCACCCACAGAAGCCAAGAGAGGACATCAAATCCCCTACAACTGCAGTTAGAAGCATCTGTGAGCCATCTGAAGTGGGTGGTAGGAACTGAAGTCAAGTCCTACTAGAGTAGTAGCCACGCTTAAGTGCTAAGCCAGCCCCTGTTGTTGATTTTCATGAAGAGGCCTCCTCATGTGCTTTTGTGAATCATTGGATATAAAACTTTATTGCATATCTAAATTTTTTTTTTTGAGACAGGTTTTCTCTGTGTAGCCCTGGTTGTCCTGGAACTCACTTTGTAGACCAGGCTGGCATCAAACTCAGAAATCCACCACCTGCCTCTGCCTCCCGAGTGCTGGGATTAAAGGCATGCGCCACCACGCCCGGCCTGCATATCTAAATTTTAATGTAGTCTAATTTTTAATAATTTGTAATATTGCAAAATAAAAGAGCAAAATATCAGAAAAATTGCTATAGTAAAGAATGTTTAAAAGTAAAATGCATTGATAAGTGGTTATACGGTGTCATTTTTGATTGTTTTAGTCAGGGTTTCTATTCCCGCACAAACATCATGAACAAGAAGCAAGTTGGGGAGGAAAGGGTTTATTCAGTTTACTCTTCCACACTGCTCTTCATCACCAAGGAAGTCAGGACTGGAACTCAAGCAGGTCAGGAAGCAGGAGCTGATGCAGAGGCCATGGAGAGATGTTCCTTACTGTCTTGCTCAGCCTGCTCTCTTACAGAATCTAAGACTGCCAGCCCAGAGATGGTCCCAACCACAAGGGGTCTTTCCCCCTTGATCACTAATTGAGAAAATACCCCACAGCTGGATCTCATGGAGGCACTTCCCCAACTGAAGCTCCTTTCTCTGTGATAACCCAGCTGTGTCAAGTTGACACAAAACTAGCCAGTACAGTGATAATCTAAAATTATACCTAAAAAGAAAAGTTGTTGTTGGTGGTGTGTTGGTGGTGTTGTTGGTGTTGTTGTTGTTTTTGGTCTGTTTTTTTTTTTCGAGATAGGGTTTCTCTGTGTAGCCCTGGCTGTCCTGGAACTCACTCTGTAGACCAGGCTGGCCTCGAACTCAGAAATCCGCCTGCCTCTGCCTCCCAAGTGCTGGGATTAAAGGCGTGCGCCACCACGCCCGGCCTGAGTTTTATTACAGGGATAACATTCTGACATTCACTTATAAATAAGCAATATGAAAATCAAACAAAAATTGGATAGTTTGCCAGAAGCAGGCCTGGGAAAGGCTGTTCTATCAGATCGCTAACTGTATCTGAAAATGTGCATTCACGTCGCCTCTTGTTCTCTGAAAGCAGCGCTTGGTATTGCATTGGTTTTATTACGTGAATGATTAGTGTGGTGTTGAGATGAGGTGCATCAAAGTCCTTTTATGTTACTATTTCTCATTAGAGGTTTCTTCCATTTGTTTTCTAGGGCCCACATATAGCTTCAGTTACATTAGCTGCTTATGAATGCAATTCGGTTAATTTCCCTGAGCCACCCTATCCTGACCAGATTATCTGCCCAGATGAAGGCACTGAAGGAGCCATTTCTTTGTGGAGTATCATCTCAAAAGTTAGAATTGAAGCCTGCATGTGGGTAAGATCTGTATTTTCATATTTGCCTAAAACTAATCTTGCTGTCTCTATACTGTGTCAAACCTTGTACAATGTGATCCACAAAGGCCTACCCAGTGAAGATTTGGGAAGCCACTTGCTGCAGACTTCCAAGGCAAAAGACTCTTCACTAAGTAGTTACAGAACTGTACATGGTAGCATAGCATATGCCTGGAATCTCAATACTTTAGAAGCTCAGACAGAAGGATTGCGATTTCCCAAGGGTCAGACTAGACTGCTGGAACAACATTTAAAAAAAAAAAAAAAAGAAAAGTAGTCACATATTTCACTATAGATTAGACACTATGTGTGTTCTTAGAAAATGTATTTCATTTTCAGCATTGCTGGTGAATAGGTCTACCCTTTCTCCATATAACCTAGGCTTCCATGGTGTTGATTTCAGACTGTGGTTGTGTAGTGATCCTGTCTTTAGCTGTCCTAGTCATTATCCTGGTATTTTTTACTTAAGTTTTCTTTAGGAACTATTTTTTGGGGCTGCATTTCAATGTCAGATATATTTTATCTTGATTAGATTTGATTGTTTTTATTTAAATTCACTTAAGTGTTCCTCACTAGGGCATACGTTTGTTTAGTTCATAAAGTTTATATTCCCTCAAGTTTTCTTTTCCTGGCAGTTTCTTAGGAAATAAAAGCACGTGAAAGATCATATACAAATCTTCCCTCAGGGGCCCGTGAGATGGGTCACTGGGTAAAGGTTTCTGCTGCCTAGCCTAACGTCTCAAGTTTAGTTCCTGGAACCCACATGGTAGGAGAGAAGCACTTACCATATGTTGTTCTCTGCCCTCCACAGCAGAGAATACATAGACACAGACATACATGCAAGCATGTACACATGGAGTGTACATATAAGCACATGCAAATGAGTAAATAAGTTTAAAAAATTGTTAATTCTGCCTTTAATCTGAGCACTCAGCAGCCAGAGGCAGGTGGATCTGAGTTCAAGGACAGCCAGGGCTATACAGAGAAACCCTGACTCAAAAAATAAGCAAAACAGCCAGGCCGTGGTGGCGCACGCCTTTAATCCCAACACTTGGGGAGCAGAGGCAGGACCTTTTTGAGTACGAGGCCAGCCTGGTCTACAAAGTGAGTTCCAGGACAGCCAGGGCTATACAGAGAAACCCTTTCTCTAAAAAAAAAAAAAAAAAAAAAAAAAGAGCAAAATAATCTTAACTCGTTAAAGCAGCAGTTGCTACCATAACTTAGAAGAAATGGGTTTTTTGTTTTTCTTTTTAAAGTATGGGCTGTCTGTGTGTTTATGTGTATGAATATTTTTTTTCTGCCTATATGATTCATATCGCTTATGTACCCTGGTACCTGTGGAGTACAAAAGACATTCTCAGACCCCCAAACTGAAGTTCGGAGCCACCATCTAGGTTCTGGGAATTGAGCCCAGATCCTCTGGAAGAGAAGTATGTGCTCTTAACCACTGAACCTTCTCTCCAGCTGCGGAAGAGACAGTTTTTAAAGTTACATATTAGTGCTTTTTCCCCCCACTGATGGTTCTGGAGATCAAACGATGGGCCTGGCACTTGCTAAAAGCAACTACTCTTCCACTAAACTACTCCTCAGCCCAGCAATTACATTTTGCTTTGAAGGCATTATAAAAGAAATGCCATATGTTGAGTTGTTGATTATGAAAGGCAGGAAGACTTGTCATGTTTCCTGTTGCTCTTTTATAATCACTGGAGACAGATTCATTATGTTAGTTGTATGTTTTATAGATCCGAGGAGATTATAATGAAAAATTATTATTAGAATAACAGAGAATAAAAGAGGCTATCTATACAGTTTCTTATTTTTGTTCTCTTCTTTTTTCGAGACAGGGTTTCTCTGTATAGCCCTGGCTGTCCTGGAACTCACTTTGTAGACCAGGCTGGCCTTGAACTCAGAAATCCACCTGCATCTGCCTCCCAAGTGCTGGGATTAAAGGCACTTAAAAGTTATTTATGTTCTCTTAAAAGTTATTTATGTGGCTAGATTAATACTAATACCAAGTCGGTAGGTGGTTTCTGAGTTCAAGGCCAGCCTGGTCTACAAAGTGAGTTCTAGGACAGCCAGAGCTATACAGAGAAACCCAGTCTGGAAAAAACAAAAAACAAAAAAGCTAATGCCAAAAAGAAAGCTTCCTCTGGGGCTGGCAGCAGTACCTGCTTTCTTTGAATTCTTCTAGTATGTGTGTCTGATGGGTTTCTTTAGCCAGGCTTTATGCCTGCCCAAAACCAGGCTAGTGTAATGACTTACTTCTCCAAATACTAATTGGTTCCTGAGAAACACAGACTTTACATTAACTGTGTGCCTCACAGTGGTCAGCACCGAGCTTTGCCCACAGTGCAGGATTTTGTCTACTGTGTATTTTCTTCTTCCCCTCTCTTATTTTAATCTCTTTAGTCATACAAGAACATATCTGTGTAGCTTTGGTGTTTGGTTTGTTGTTGTTTTGATACAAGTCTCACTATGTAGCCCTTGGCCACTGAGATCTGCCTGTTTCTGCCTGCTGAGTAGTAGGTTTAAAGGCATGCATCACAATGCCCAGTTAACATTAAGTTATTTTTAAATTGGTACCTGTTGGCCTCAGTGCTTACAAGAGAGTCTTTTCATTAAATGTTGTTGTATAATGGGATATCTATGTTTGAAAGGATAAAGTTAAACCTTTACTTTGCATCATATGTGAGAATTGACCAAAATACATCAAAAACCTAAAGCTGAGCTTAGACTGTCCAAATAATGGAAGAAAATATAAAGAGAAATATGTATTCTGTTGAATTTGGCAGTGATTTTTTTATTTTTCACAACTAAAGCACAGGGGGAAAAAATTTTAAATGTTGTATTGTGCCACAGGCCACCACCAAGAGATTGGGGAGATAACCTATAGCCACTATCACCCAACAGTGGGATTTTAGAAGGGTCAATAAGGGACAGGGTTGTTGCCTGGTGTATGCAGTGTCCTGGGTTCAAGAACATAAGGAGAGGGTGCTGAGTAGCTGCACCTGAATAATGTTTATTCAAAGAGGTGTATATATATATATATATATATATATATATATATATATATATATATATATATATATATATGTTTATATATAGATAAATGGTCAGTAAGTGTATGAGAAGGTGAGCAACATTGTTTGTTACTGGGGGACTGGATTCCAAACCACAGGATATCACAAACTCTTCTTCATGACACTAGGATTATTATTATCAAAATGATAATCGAAGTTAGATATGGTTGGGGCCATCTGGGCTACAGAGTGAGACCTTGTCTCAGAAAACCAGTAATAATGTTACCAATATTAATGATGATGATAATGTTGTAAAGGAAAATAAGTGGCTTCCAAGATGTAAAGAAATTGGTGCAGAATGAATTGATGGCAGAAATATAAAGTTGTCTGCTGCTTTGTGCACCAGATTAGCAGAGAAATATTTAAGCTTAGGATGATCACATGACTCTTCTAATTCCACATCCACATAAATACCAAAAGGAAATGACAATTGTCAGACCCTTGAGCTTCACTGTTAATAGTGCTCTCACAAAAGTGAAAAGTGGTACAGTAACCTGCTATTCTTAAATAGATGAATGAATGAATGAATGAATGAAGAATGAATGAATAAGCAAGATATGAAGTACATACACAGTAGAATATGACCGAACCATGGCATTCGATACAGTTCGTTCAGTTAAGTGCTAAATATAGATGACCATTGAAAATACTATATTAGGGAATGGAGAGGTGTCTCAACAGTTAAAAGTCCTTGCTGCTCACAGCTATCCTTAACTTGAGTATGAGAGGATCCCCTACCCTCTTTTGATCTCTGTGAGTATCAGTAAACCCATAGTACGCAGTCATGCATGTAGGCAAACCACTTTACACATAATTAAAATAAATAAATCTAAAAAGGTCAGCAGAGGAAAGTGTGTCTGAAAATGCCACAGAGGAGCCCATTGTTTGTATGTTAACTTAAGTTGTTTTAATTAATGCTTAATGAGAACAAAGCTTCCTCTTTTTTTAGGGGTTTGTGTGTGTGGTCACATGACCCTGTCTAGGTTGCGGAGGGAGCCAGAAGATGGCATAGAGCTGGAGTACGTATGGTGTAAGTCATGTACAGTGGGTTTGGGAACAGAGCTCCAGCCTGGGCTTAACCACTGAGCCATCTCCCTAGCCCCTGAGTATAGAGTTTCTATTTGATAAAAAATATTAAAAGCAGTCAGTGATAATTGCTTAGCATTCTTAAATATAGTGAATGTCAGTAAATTGTACATTATTAGTGGCACACAGCTCTTAAAATGTCAACAGTTCCAGTGTTTGGAAGCATGATTTAGACATACTGTGTCCTTGATTCCTAGCGATTACCTAATTTTCTTGCTTTTGATTTTGTATGCACTTTCGAGTTTGTTTGTTTGTTTGTTTGTTTTGGGGGGAGAATGTCTTAGTTGATTTAATGATGTCTTGCTTTAAAGTTTTTATATAATTTGCAAATTATTCTTATAGATTTCACTATTGTGAATATGTTGTATCAGTAGAGCTGTTATCAACTGAGATGCCCTCCTAGACTTCACTATCTTTCAGAGTATGTTAAATCAGCAGGCGTCATTTATGTCCTTCTAGTTACTCCCTCACTCCTACCTTTCATCTGTTCATCTGTTCTTTGGAGCACATAGAGAGGATTGTTTCATAGATTAGATCAGTCAGGTATCTTTCCAGTTACATCTGTATAAGTGAGTATTACATTAGTGCAACAAATACTTGAGATGAAGAGAAAGGGTTATTTTGGATTATGGTTTGGGAGTTCTAATCTATAACTCTGGGCTCCATTTGGAGCCTGTGGTGGATGGGAATAGGCAAACCATGTCGCTCACTTCACAGCATGTGAGAAACAAAAGGAAGGGACTGAAGGGATCTGGACATTCCCACAGGCCTCCTTCATCAAGGTTCCACTCCCCCGACCCCCAGTCCCAATAGTCCCAACATAGGGCAAATCTTTTTCCTTACAGCTCTTTAGAAGCCACTCCGGGTCCATTTGGGTTAAGGAGGGAGCAGTCTCTGTTACTAGGCATATACCAATTTATGCCATGGTAGGGATCAAACCCAGGGCTTCAGACATGCAAGGCAAGCACTTTACTAAGTAAGCTAAGCCGCAGCCTTATAAAATTACTTTTAAAAGCTATAGAACCCCCGTCCTCAGTGCTTTCTTTGGGGTAATAACTTTTCCATGTAGAATGTAATGTATTTTGAGAGCCTGTCTGGATGAGTATATTTCTTTAAAATTTTTTTGTACAATAGTTGAATACTGACATGATTTTCCATTCTCTTATGAAAAATATAAAGAATTAAACTACAGAAATCAGTGTGATCAATTAAGACCCTGACGCAGCTCTTAATTCCTTTTCACTCCAGTCTGTCACTTCCTTACTAGCTTTAAGGGAACTTGTCACAGGTGTGAAGTGGATGATTGCTTCCAGAACTGTGGACAATCCACTTTACATTTGACCTTTGAGAAGTTCACATTTTAACTAAAGTGTTTAATGAACTTTTCTTCTTTCTGTCATGGAAAAGCTGAGCTTTGTACATTGGTAGTTGTGTAGCTAATGAGGTTTATCTGAGGTGTGATCATTGCTAATCTAAACATTTCCCTAAAGTGTAGAGAGAAATCAAATGTTATTAATGTACTTTTACCAAACTTCAACTAATATTTATGTCCACCTGTCTTGGCTGATTCTGTTATCTTAGAGAAAACCCCACACATTTTATAACTTTTTTAAAAAAACAAAAAAACTTGTTCATTGGTTAAAAGAGCTTGTCAAATAGTTTCCCCTGGTCTGATTTACCGGCTTTATTCTGGTTTGTGTAGGTTGAGCTTATTCCTCTGTCCCTGTGTTTCCTGAGGGTTGACTCATTGAGATCCTTCAAGTTTATGGGCTTTCTGGTTTTGTTTTCATTTTTTATTGAGACAGGGTTTCATTATGTAGCTCTGACTGTCTGTAACTCACTCTGTAGACCAGGCTGTTCAGGAACTTACAGAAATCCACCTGCCTCTGCATGGAATCAAAGATGTGTTCCACCATGCCTGGTGTAGTTTGTTTTAAACAGAAATAGCTTTGTGTATTTCTGTTACAGGGTAAAATAATGTCTTTTTTGTGACATTAACACTTGTTATGGTAATCCATTATTTAGTAGTATCTATAAAAATAGTAATTAGTGTTCCAAGTATATCATTTTTCTTTCGTTATTAGTTAAAATACCCTTTCTCATCTGAGACTGTGTGTTCCTCTGCTGTCCAGGTTGTGTCCTCAAACTCCTGTGCCCCTTTTCAAGTCCCTCATGAACAGGCTTAATCATGAACCTCCATACCCTGTTTGGTAGACTTTCATAGGAAAGATTTTCTCATCATTAAGTTGGTTGCTGGGATTTAGTTCATATGTGAAAATAAAAGCAAATATTTGATCCTTTGCACTTGAAATTTTAATGGTGGTTCTTGTCCTTCAGAGTTGATCAACATTAACTTTTCTTATTTCTTTTTCTGTCCATACTCCTGACCTTCCTACTACTTCCTCTGTTTCTCTCTCTCCAACACAGATTTACTTTGGAGTACCTAAACATGTCCTTTTTCAGAGTTCTCATTTCACAGCTGGAAAATGGATTTATATTTGGAGACTATTGGTTCTACATACTAAATACACAACATTTTTAGATTTGATAATGTCTTTCAGACCAGGCTGGTCTCAAAGTCACAGAGATCTGCCTTCCTCTACCAGATAAGTGCTGGGATCAAAGTCGTGAATCACCACACTTGGCTCTCTGCCGTTTAAAATTGTTTTTATCATAATGTAACCATATGTATATGTGTGGACATGTGCACGTGTGAGTACAGCTGGTTGCAGAGGCCAGAAGAATGTGTCAGATCCCCGGGAGCTCAAGTTTTTGGCAGTTGTGAGCTGACCTATGTGGCTGCTGGGAACCAAACTTGGGTTCTCTATAAGAATTGTATGCACTAGGGCTGGTGAGATGGCTCAGCGGGTAAGAGCACCCGACTGCTCTTCCGAAGGTGATAAGTTCAAATCCCAGCAACCACATGGTGGCTCACAACCATCCTTAATGAGATCTGGCGCCCTCTTCTGGAATGCCTGAAGACAGCTACAGTGTACTTACATATAATAAATAAAATAAATCTTAAAAAAAAAAAAAAAAAAGAATTGTATGCACTTTTAACCTCTGAGCCATTTCTCCAGTGTCTTCATTAGGGCAGAGCGGGCTGAAAGAGTTAAGTTTGCCTTGTATACTCACAAACCCTTCCATTCACTGTTACTCAGGGCAGAGGACCAGGGCTGGCTGGCTAGCTCAAAGTGAAGGTCTCTGTCATATTATGGCCTATCTGGTATTTAAGCCACTTAAGCCTAAACCAAGTTTCTGATTCTAAACTTTGTTTTTATTTTTATGTCCTGAACTGACTATGGAAAAACAATAACAAACCTTCTCTTCAAAACCAAATCTACAAAGTGACTGAAATATGAATCACTCTGAGAAAATAAGACACTTAAATTTTATCATAACAATTACCCATCCTGTTACTGAGGATTTTGGGGGGGGGGGGCACTTGACTGCAATTTTTTTTTTTTTTGAGGCTTTGTTTTTTAAAATGAAAAGAAGGCAGGAAAGAAGAGAAAAGGCTCTTCTGAGATTAAAACATCTGAAACAACCTAGAGAATTATAATCAGCTTTAATGGAACTTTTGGTGCTTGCCTGGAGAGTTTTGTTTTGTTTAGTTTTTGAAAGAGATTTTATTTTACTTTGTAGCTTAAGCTAGCCAAAGAAAATCAAACTTCTGATCTTCCTGGCTGTGGCTTCCAAATGATAGGGATAAAAGTGACAGACGCATTAAGAGAAACACCAGAACCTAAGGAGAGATGCTATATTGAGCCTGTGTATGTACCAAGGAGGGTCTCACAGTCTATTTATTATCTTATCTGGCTCACAAGTCAGATCAGGGCTGGGATTCAAACTCTAAAACTTGGAATTGTGTAGCATATGTATCCAGTATATCTCAAAAAGCTTCTCGAAATATAGGAAAATATAATCTGACCTGTTGTGTGCTGCTGAGAATTGAACTTGATTGTGAGTACTTTGCTTTTCACACAGGGCATTGGAACAGCCATTGGAGAGCTGCCTCCATACTTCATGGCCAGGGCGGCTCGCCTCTCAGGTGCTGAACCAGATGATGAAGACTATCAGGAATTTGAAGAAATGCTGGAACATGCAGAGGCTGCACAAGTAAGAACACAGTAGGGAGGGAGGTGGAGCTCTAATCCCAACTCACAGTTCTTAAGGTGGAGGGTTAGGAGTTCTGTGCAAAAGAAAACTGCCAATGTAAAACAAAGCCAAATGTGACCTAGGACAGGATATGCAGAAACACTGAAGGTAAAAAATGACAAATAGGGACTAGGGATTGAGGTTCCAGGTGCAGCGTTGAACAGCACACGTGGGACCCTGGGTCCTGTCCCTAGTACTTGGAGGAGGAAGAGAAGCCTAAACATACTCTTTGTCGATGGGTTTCTTCAAACTAGTATCAAGAAGATACAAAGCTACTTTTCTCCTCCCAGGAACTGATAAATGTCATCTATTTGTTTCAAAAAAGTGTGTGTGTGTGTGTGTGTGTGTGTGTGTGTGTGTTTTCATGTGATCACTCTTGGACATGCCTGCCTGCCTCCCTGTGTATGGGTACTCATACTCACCCAAGGATTTTTTGTATGTTACTAGTTGGGTTTTGTTTATTTCGTTAAAGTATAGTTTTGTAGCCTAAGATGACCTTGAACTCACAAGGATTGTGCAGTACAGCTCTGGCTCTCTCTGGTGGCCATTTTCTCCTTGAGAACAGCCTTGGGACTTCATCCTCGTGTGCAAACAGTGCTTAAAGGACTGAGGTTTGCTGAGAGAATGTAACATTGTGTAATGTTCTTCAGTAGCTATGAAAATCTGAAACTAGAAAGGCTTGTGTCAGTATAAGTGACAGTATTACTTTCTTTATAGAGATTGTACAATTCAAATTAGTTTTTCTTTAGCTTTGAATGTTCTAGAAAGTATCCTCAAAATGGGCAGGGTAAACTAGAATAGTAAAAACCTAAATTCCAGACTTGAGGTAACTGACTAAGGCTTTTTTTTTTTTTCCTGAGACAGCCTGTGTGTCAATCTCAGTGTTACAGGTTGGTTGTTTTATTCATAGGAAATAGGAAGATGCCTCTGAGATTGGATAACTTAAGGGTGACCTTAGAAAACACTAATATGAAAAGGAAGCAGGCAGTGGTCACTGTGCAGTGTGAACTCCTGTTGCTCCCTCCCTCGCCTGCTGTATCTAACAAACCTCTTATGGCTGGGATTGAGAGTTTTGCTAACTTCAAATACAAGGAAACAGAAATTTAATAAAGTAATCTTGTCTTCAAAAGAAAACATCAAGCAGGAGGAATATGGGAGAAAAAGGAAAATAATTTCCTACACTTGGTTTTAGGAAGGTATTTTTAGGTGTTTTCAGGCATCTGGTATTGGTTTTGAGAGTGCCAATGCCCTTCTAAGTCTTTAGTTTTTTTATGTTTGCTTACCTAATTCAGGGGTAGGAGTAATGCATGTCATTGTGCCTGTGTAGAGATTAAAGGACAACTTGATTACCTTCCACTGTGTGGGTCCAGGAATTCAAACTCAGTTCTCAGGCTTGGTATCAAGGACACTTACTAGCTGAGCCATCTCACTGGCCCAAGAAAGGGTCTTTTCCTTGTCTTGGAGCTCACCAGTTAGGCTAAATTGGCTGGCCAGTGAACTTCAGGATCCTCTTGTCCCCACCTCCCAGCACTGGCATTACAGCCATGTACCACCACACTCTGCTTTCCTGTGAGGGCTGGGGAGCCTCATGCTGACAGCAAGTATTTTGCTGGCTTTACCAGTTGAGCTATTTCCCCATCTTTGGGTTATTTTTAAACAGGAATTGTTTTATTATCAGTTATCTGATGAATTGAATAACACAAACACCTTACTAATAGTTTCCATCCACCCTGCTCATGGACATGTTGAGTGTCCTGTCTCTATGGGATACCTTTCCAAGCTAGTGTCCATACCGTAACTCCTGACATTGGTTAGCAGCTTTTTTTTTTTTTTTTTTTTTTTTTTTTTTTTTTTTTTTTTTTTTTTTTTTTTTTTTTTTTTTTTTTTTTTTTTTTTTTTTTTTTTTTTTTTTTTTTTGGTTTTTCAAGACAGGGTTTCTCTGTGTAGCCCTGGCTGTCCTGGAACTCACTGGGTAGACCAGGCTGGCCACGAACTCAGAAATCTGCCTGCTTCTGCCTCCCAAGTGCTGGGACCAAGCCCGGCTGGTTAGCAGTTTATTGCCTTTGAAAAACTCATGCCTGGAATATGATAAAGTAAGATGTCAGACTTGTTTTCTCTTGTGCCTGTAGTTGGTGTTCTTGGATACTCCAGCCACTTAGTCTTTCCCTACCCACTGGAAGTATCTCTTAGGGCCCTGATAATTTTTGTTACTTTTGATTACAAGCATGATTTTAGGATAAACTAGACATTTCTTACTCCTTAACTTCATATTTATTAATCTTGGAAGTGAAGAAGGCAAATTATATGCATTCCTTTTTTTGTTTGTTTGATACAGGTTTTTTTTTTTCTCTGCAGCCCTGACTGTCCCAGAACTCTCTGTGGAGACCAGGCTGGCCTCAAACTCACTGCCTCTGCCTCCTGAGTGCTGGAATTAAACGCCAGCACCACCAATGCCTGACTTATACATTCTATTTCATGCTCTTTAAATCAAAAATTACATACCTATGTCTTCTGCTTCTTGCTGTGCTGAAGATAAATCCAGGGCCTTGTTCATTGCTGGATACATACTGTATCACTGAGCTACATTCCAGCATTGTACTCTTAAGGACATTATACTTAAAATGTTTATTCAAATCACAGTTATAGATACTGCCAATTACCATACAAACTAGAAAATATGTGAGTAAAATAATAAGAAAAATATTAGCTCATACGTGAATAATTTACCTTGCCACATTGTGAAGTAAAAATCCTTGGTTTTGTTTGTTTTTCTTTTGTTGGTTTGTTATTGTTGTTTGTCTGCAGTTTTGAGTTTCAGCAGATTAAGTCTCATCTGCGTTGACTGGCTATAGATTCTGAATGTGTTGACAGGCAAACAAATCGCCCATTATAGCGCTTGTTTGAGTCCTCATCCTCATTACGCTTTCTGGACAAATGGCCATGGGTGCGGATAGTATGGAGAATGCCTTGTTCCTTTGACCCAGATGGCATTAGTGAGTGTGTTGTCTGTCAGTGTGCACATCTGGAGATGCCATCCTGACAAATTTCTAGATTTCTTTGAGAGCCAGGCTTCCTGAAGGCCCCTTCATATGTTTTGTGAATGTTGATTATAATATTCTCCGATCACTACCATGTTGATGACAAAACAGCCCTTCTTTTTTTTTTTTGTTTTGTTTTTGTTTTTGTTTTTGTTTTCTTTGAGACATGGTTCTCTGTATAGCCCTGGCTGTCCTGGAACTCACTCTGAAGACCAGGCTGGCCTCGAACTCAGAAATCCGCCTGCCTCTGCCTCCCAAGTGCTGGGATTAAAGGCGTGCGCCACCATGCCCGGCTTATAGGACTAACTCAAAGTCCTGGTATGCTTTTGCCTGTGCCACCACGCCCAGCCAGAACAGCCCTTCTTATTACCCCCTTCTTTGTAGGAGCCATTCTGCTGGGTACAAGGGGAAACACAGAATCTGACTATATTACCCAAATCGGACCCATACTCTGGACTTCAGTGAGCCTCCTGCTTTCTCTCAGTAGCTGGGATTATTCCCCTGTGCCTGGCTTACCCCTGATTTGAGTAAAGAAAACACACTCAAGAACACAGGGTCAGTGGAAAACTTGAAGTGCTAGGGGCTGGAGAGGCAGATCAGACAACACTTCCTGTTCCTCCAGAGGACCCCAGATCAGTTCTCAATACCTACACTGAGTATTTTACAGCTACTTATAATTCTAGCTCCAGGGGATCTAATCAAGGCCAACCTGGGATAAATAATACCAAGACCCTATCTCAGAAAACAAAATGTGAAATGAAATCTTTAAACATGAAAATAACTCTATATATGATGTGATGTAGGTTCCTAACTTCTCTTCATAACTAGTTATTTTTCTGACACTACTTACAAACAAGTTTTTTTTTATTTTTCAATGGTACTAGGGATTAATGCAAGAGTGTGCATGCTGAGTGAGTACCCTATCACTGAGCCATATCCTCAGCCTTCTGCTTTTTATTCTGAGATAATGTCACACTAAGTTGCCCGGGCTGGCCTTCAGTTCACTGGGCGGTCCTGGCAGGCCTTGAGCTTGCTGTCTTCCTGACTGCGTAGCTGCGATTATAACCCCGTGCCACCGGCCTGCCTTCCAGGTGCTTTAATCTTGTCTCACATTGTGGCTACGTAGTTACTAATTACATATTGAAGACATGCTAGCTTGATATACCTTCCCGAGTGCCTTCTTGGTGGTGCCGGACAGTGGTGGCACACTCCTTTAATTCCAGCACTTGGGAGGCAGAGGCAGGTGGATTTCTGAGTTCGAGGCCAGCCTGGTCTACAAAGTGAGTTCCAGGACAACCAGGGCTACACAGAGAAACCCTGTCTCGAAAAAAAAACCAAAAAAAAAAAAAAGTTCTTTAGTAATCACACCAGAATGATTGCAGTGGACTAGAATTTGCTCATATAGATAAATGTAAAACTTCTAGTTTGATAGGAGCTGTAAACAGGGAAGAGTGGATTAAGTATAATTAAAAGAGTAAGTTAAGTAAAATGAATACCAGCAAAGCATTAATTAAAGATTTCTGAAATGAGGTTTTATATTTTTTATTCAATTCTTGAAGGTAAAGTACTTTAGTGGCATAAATTTATCAGCAGGAAGTCTAAATAAATCACACTCACAAACACACACAGACCTTGGCACGGCCTGCCTGCTTTGCTAGGTGCTGTCCAAGTGGGTTAAAGGGAACGTAGATTTTACTGAGAAATTGATGCTCAGTAAAGTGTTCTTGACACATATTTACTTCAGTTCTGCTTCTGACTCATGTTTAGATTTCATGTAATAGTTGTTTTGAGAGAAAGAATGATAAGTGTTGATTTATATTCCAATTCCTTATAATTACCTCATTTATTTTGTGAGTTATATATTGAGATTAGCCAGTATTTTTCCACTAAACTGGCTTCCTTTTGCTCTTGGCATCCTTTCCTGTTCTTTTTCTATATCTGTGATAGATAGGCATGAATACATGTAGCTTCCTATGGCCTTGAACATCTAATGTTTGAAAACTTAAGTTCTAAGCCAGACTTGCAATGTTGTTTAGTGACCCTGCTAATATTAGGGCGGTAAAACAAAAGGATCACAAGTTTAAGGCCTACCTAGGTATCTTAGTTAGACCCTATTTCAGAATAAAAAGTGTAGGCAGAGGTGTTGTGATCATCTTTGTATCTTTGTTCCTGGCACCTATAACCTGTTTTATAATTATTTATTTTATTATATAGGTATTTTGTCTCTGTGTATGTCTGTATACCACATGGATGCCAGGTACCCAGAGAGGCCACAATACAGCATTAATCCCCTGGAACTAAAGTTACAAAACATTTTGAGGTGTCAGGTAGGTCCAGGGAATTAATTGTAATCTGGTCCTCTGGAGGAGTGGCTAGTGCTTTTAACCACTGAACCATCTCTCCAGCCCTCATCTGTAAACTTCATTGTCATCCTCATAGTTGCCTCAAGTTAAAATCTGACCAATCTTTGGTTCATTCGCCAGTATCAAGGAAATAAAAATATAACTAGGTGGTACTCAGCAGTTGAGAGCACTAGCCTCTTTCAGACAATTTGATATCCATTCCCAACACTCACATGACTGCTAACAACCATCTATAACTCCAGTTCCAGGAGGACTGGCCACCTCTGGCACTGTATGGGAGTGATGCACAGATATACATGCAGGCAGAACTCCCCCTCCCACCCACCCTCATCCCCACTCCCACACACCAGATGTAATCATACACTGTAATCCCAGCGTTGTGGAAACTGATACAGGTTGCCAATATGAAGCCTACCTGTGTTACAGAGTAACACACTATCTAAGATAAGTTAATGTATTTTTTAAAATGAAGGCTAGAGGGATTACTCCATGGTTAAGAACACTGGCTACTCTTTCAGAGAACCCAGGTTCAATTTCTAGCACCCACACAGTAGTTCATAACACCCGCTTCTGGCCTGCAAGGAATCTGATACAAAGGTGGTGCACAGAAATACAGGTGAACTAGAGAAATGACTCAGCGTTTAAGAGCACAGACTGCTCTTTCAAGGGGACTCCAGTTCAATCCCCAGTACCCATACTGTGGCTTACAACCATATGTAACTCCCTCTAGTTCCTGGTGATCCAACACCTTCTAGCCTCTTCATTTACCAGACACACAGATAGTGCACATACATACATGTAGGCAAAACACTCATACATAATAAAATAAGTAGATTTTTTAAAAGAGAAATATATGCAGGCAAAAAATTGAAAAATAATAACTCTAATATGAAGAACAGTCAGTGTTCCTAACCACTGTGCCATCTCTTCAATCCTCTAGTGGCTTCCCAGTTGGCTTGCTCATTACTGATTTTCACCCTGTTTTTTTCCCCACACTATCCAAAGAAAAAGCTTTACTAAACAGTCCCCTGCTTGTGGAATTCTCCTAACCAAGGATGGAACTCAGTTGGTAGAGTACGTGCCCAATGCTTACACAAGACACCTGCAATCCATCACAAATGGTAGACACAGTCAGCCCAGAAATTCATCTTAGGCTGTGTAAAGTTTGAGACAGCCTGGACATTGTCAGTCCCTTTTTCAAAAGAAAAAATAACTTGACTATTCAGAAATATTTGGCTTTTTCTCAAATTGTATATAGTGTGAAATCCAGTCTGTATAACAATTTACTTGGCCCAAACCCACAAAAACAGTCTTTGGCTCTTTAACAGTTTTTTCATATGTTACATTGATTTTGTTTTGTTTTGCTGTTTATCTGCTTGTGTTGATGCTTTGGATGGAACTTAGATCCTCACGCATGCTATGAAACCCTTCTACCATTGAGCTGCACTCCCAGCCCGACATTGATGGTTTTCATTAAGATAGAATACCTGGTTAACACATGTTAAATCCTTTTAAAACAAAGAACTCTGGAGTTTTTCAGTCCAGAACTTGCTGTTCTTAGTAAATAAACCCTGATGATTTATTAAACTTGTAAAAACATTACCACTGCTCTGATGAAATAGAAGAATTCACTTCCCTTCTTGGCCATGTGATGAAGCTCTTTCTCATATTTCTGCTTGCAAGGACCTTGTATCTGTTCATCTGTATTTGTCACCTTGCTCATTCCTACCTATCAAGTTCCTGTACTGCATTTCCTTCAGTGTTTCATGTAATTGGTAGGAGAGTTGATTGGAATTTTTGTTGTTGGTGGTCGGTTGTTTGTTTGTTTGTTTGTTTGAGAAAGGATCTTACTATGTAGGCCTGGCACTCAGTCTGTAGACTGAGCTGGCCTTGAACTCACAGAGATCCATCTGCCTCTGCCCTCCAAATTCTGGGATTAAAGGCCTGATTGTGAGCCACTGTGAAGGTTCTGGGAGTCAAACCAGGCCCTCTGAAAGAGCAGCAGGAGCTCTTTACCACTTTACCATCTTTCCAGCCCCTGGAAGTTTTAATCCATATTGAATAAAACAACTTTTGTCGCTTAATGATAGTATGCTTAAGCATGCTTCAGGGTCCTACTTTTAATCACTATCCCCACCCAATCCCAAAAATTGAGGACACATGGAAATTTTTACAGTAATTTGTTGGTTCTCTATGCTGTATAACCAAAGACTGGGGGAAATTGTGACGATGTATTAGAGGGTAAGGGTTATACTCATTGGTAGAGCAGTTGCCTAGCCTGTGCAAGGTAGAGTCTAAAACATAAGGTAGCTCATTTTCCTGATATATTCAGAGATTATTTTGTTGGGCACTACAGAGGATATAGAATGGGGGCCCAACCCTGTTGTTTTTGTGTGTATAAGTGACACAATAGAATAGGAATGCTGCCCATATTTACTTAGAAGAATATGTTTTGGATAAAATTGTTATCTACTAGATTGCCTAATACCATCTGTCGGAATGATCTACCATTTGCATATTTTCTAGTGCTGGATTGGTGACTTTGTAAAATTTGCTGTTTTATTATTTGTTTTGATAATAAATACTACTGTGTTGTTTTGTATTCTTGCTGTCAGAATCAGAAATGTGAAAGTCTAACTTCACCTTTTAGTAAAATGCTATTTTGTTTCTCCATATTTGTTCTAGTTAGCTTGTTTTTCTATTGGGTATCACTTGTGGGTCTTTACTTCTCTCTGCCCTGGAGTGAACCTGAGGCTTGGTACATTTTTACCACTAAACTGTATTCCCAGTCCTTGTGCTTCATTTTGAATTTGGTTTGGTTTTGCTCAGTTGTCCCAGCTATCCTCTTGACTCAGCCTGCCAAGCAGCTGGGATTAGATGCCTGTGCCACTAACTCAGACTAGGTAAACTACTTGTTTAAAGACTTTAAAGACTAGTTTAGGGGGCTGGAGAGATGGCTCAGTAGGTAAGAGCACTGGCTGCTCTTCCAGAGGTCCTGAGTTCAATTCCCAACATCCAGGTGGTGGCTCACAACCATCTGTAATGGGATCCAATGCCCTCTTCTGGTGTGTTTGAAGAGAGCAACAATGTACTCATATACATAAAAAATTAATTCTTAAGTAAATCAATAAAGACTAGTTTATAGGTTTTTAATTTGTCTCATTTCAAGAGAATGTTCTCTTTAAGCTAGCAGTATTTAAATTAATCAACATACCTAGTAAGATTTTTATTCTTTCAGAAATTTCAATTTATTTGCATTAGTGGGGTGTGGAGGACAAAAACCAATCTTAAAACCAAAGCTTATCATTTGTTTTGACAAACTCTCATGACCTGTGCGTTTTCATTTTAGACAATGAAAGACATTTTTCCTTTCAAAGAACAAGGTGTAAATGAAGGATTCTTTTGACCTTTGTTGATAATGATAGAACATTTGTTTCATCATTTGAGTTTGGAGATTATGGGAAAGCATTTGATAATGGTCACTTAGACACTCAACCAAAGTGCTTCAGCATCCCATTATGTTCTGTTTGTTGAGCACATTTTCCTGTGAGTGTTAGCAGTTGGATATGTCAGGTCAGTCAGTGCCTGCTGGGTTTTCCCCCTATGAAGTATCTGTTCTTTTTCATACAAAGACTTTATGAAAGAGCTCATGGTATAGTATAGATGATCTGAAACTAAGCAGGGGTCATTTTCATATGTTTTTAATGTCATTTGTTGCTGGGACCTGTTTTTGACTCTGTTGAACCCTTTGCTGGTTGTGGTTTGTCTGGCCATCACATGACTTCTCTGAAAATTCCCCCTCCTCTTCATTTCCAGTAAACTGTTTGAGCAGGCGTGAGTCAGAGTGAAACCAGCTTCCCTGTAACCACAGGGCTTGTTGAAGAATTTGTCAACGTGGACTCTAGGGGGTTTGCATTAAGCTTTGCAGCAATGACTATGGTTTGTGTTGTGTCGGCTCCTGGGAAAAGCTTCCTCCTCTCAGGATCTTCTGCTTATTTGCATTAAAGTTAAACTGATGAAGTATTAGAAATGCTCATTCTAGGATCATTAGAGGCCTTGACATATAGATCTCCTTTCAGATCTAACCAACCAAAAACACCCAGTGACATTCAGGATTTTGTTGTTTAAAATCTTTATTTTTATTTTAAGTGTGTGAATGTTTGCCTGCATGTATGTATGTGTATCGTATTTGTGAAGAGCTCAGAAGTTGTTGGAACCCCTGAACTAGAAACATAGATGGTTGTGAGCTACTAAGTGGTTGCTGAAAATTGAGCCTAGACCTTCTGCCAGAGGGAGAGCAGCCAGTATTCTTAACAGATGAGCCATCTCTTCCTTAAGTGGTCTTTTAATGAGAATCTATTATAGAATATCTCAACTATTGGGACAGTTAAGTTTGCGTACCAAAGGAAGAAAGGAAGAAAGGAAAAGAAAGGAAAGGTAATACTTAGACTGTCTAGTGGGGCATAGAGAGATGGCTTAGTGATGAAGCACTTGCTGCTGTTACTGAGGGACCCACATGTCAGGTCACAGCTGTCTAACTCCAGTTCCAGGGAGAGCCAACAGAGGCACCTGGTGCATATATGGCACTTAGACATGCATGCAGGCAAAACATCCATACACATGAAATAAAATCTTAAAAAATTAATGTTCAGTAGTTGTCATTTGAACACTCAACATGACTTAGAATTTTTCATGGCTTCTTTTGTTGTCTCAAGAAACTTTTTCTTAATACTAAATTGTTCTTTGGCCACTCCCATTCCCAGATTTGACTGTTTCTTGGTTTTCTGACTCTTCTTCTATTCAGTTGTATAGCATTAGTAGAACAGGAAAGATAGTCGTGGCTTGATGAAAGCTGCAGAATGGGTGGTCACTGGGAAGGAAGGCTGTCTGTCTGCTCCTGGTCTATTCCTGAGTCCAGCTCTTTTCTGTATGGTAGTTTATGCCTCAGCGGGTGGCAGTGAGAGGACAGCTCTCAGTGCACAGCTGAGCTCGGGTGATGAGGTTTGTGCAGCTTGTACACTCTGACACACTGAGTGGATCTCACTAGCCCTTGTTTTGGCTTCTGAAACTTGGATCATTTAGTCCTATGCCTGGATTACAGGCGTTTACCACCACCATGCAAGACTTGCATGCTCATTTCTGATTTAGCCTTGTCATCTTCAGTCAGGCTTATTGTATTATTTATTTATGCATATGTGTACACACATGGGTTGAAGTGCTGGAGAAGGCCAGAAGAGAATGTTGGAGTTGAATTGGAGTCACAGCCCAACATGGATGCTGATTTTCTCCTGCTTGTCTTTTTACAACAAAATACACATTGAAGAAAATGTTCTGGAGAGACTAGAAAATGACTAATTTTCTAGACATATAAAATTATATTCTGCTGTACTCCTTAACTCACAACATAAATTTAATTTTTTTCAGTTAACATTTAATTTTAATAATACCTGTTGTTATGTTTAAAGAGTCAACAACACACAAGGAAAAGTCTTCTGTGAAATTTAATTTTTTTTTAATTCTGTTTGTTTTAATGATGAAGCAGTTCTAATTGAAACCATCTGATTTCCAAACAAAAATAAGAAGTTAATACAGCCCAGTCAGTGAGAAAACACAGTAAGTAATGTTTCAGGTTTTCTTCTTAGTTTCCTTTAGAACTTGGAGTGTGTTTGCTTTGGTCTTTTCTTCTCCACACCTGCTCACGGTATGAACAGAAGTGAACAGTGGGTAAGCTTATGTTACCCTTCTTAGCTGGTTTACAGATGGTTGCTTTGCAGGTTTAGTATTTCAAACACCTTTTGTAAAATGCTCTAGAAAGTTCCCTTTCATTGAAACTTGGACTGTGAGACTATACATGGCTCTGTGTTTTTGCTGGATGATTTTTATATCAGTACCATATTGCTAATAAATGCAAGCCCTCTCCCTGCTCTAATTGCTAAGCCCTCATGGGAGTTGTGGCTCAGGTTCAGAAATAAATGGTGGGAAGGACAGTGGAATAACTATTAACACTCATTTCTATAGCAAAGCTTCGTTGATTTTCAATTAGCCAGTGGATGTGATTTGTCATGAGAGATTGGAAGGTTTGTTTTTTGACTTTATTTGTTTTGGGTTGTTTGCTAGGCATTATAGGAATGCTTTTTATTAGTTTTCTTTCTATTTTTCCTGCTTTGAACCTTGGCATTTGAAGTCTTACTGACTTGTTATTTAAAGTGTGTTCTTTACTTACTCCTTAGCGAGCATGCACACATGCACACACACACACACACACACACACACACATACAGCAGTATGCAGCCACATGCCACATAATGGCATTTCCATCTGTGACAGACCTTGTATACAGCAGTTGCTCCATAAGAATATATCACCTGCTGTCATCAAATAAACCCATTCTGTGGTGTTTGTATTATGTAATGATGCAATTGACCAATTACATTTCTCAAAATATATCTTCATCATTAGGAAACGTATGTCTATACTTAAAGTTTCTTTGTCCTATCCCCATGTCTTTGGTAATTTTTATGTGTGTCTTAGTTAACATATTATTAATTGTATAAAATAATGGGTTTCATTACTTTTCTCTGCCCTTGTGGTTTTTGTTTTTGTTGAGACAAGGTCCTGCTGTATAGCCTTACTTGCTCTGTAGGCTCCCTCTGGCCTCACTTAATATTTCTTCTGCCACAGTTTTCCATAGTCCCACTTGCTTCTGCCCCGTGTGCTGGGATCAGAGGTATATACTACTAGGCTCAATATCCTTATTATTATCAGGCTATATTTTCTATGACTGTTTCATAACTTAGTTTTCAAAGCTTTAAGTGTGTAATTTAAGCTCATCTGAATAATTTTGACCTTTCCCTGCACTGACTGTTCCTGTTGTGTACTGTCTTAGAAGATTCACTGGTATATGTTTCCTTGGTTGTTTTAGATAGAGATGGGGCTCTTTCCCTGTGCAGTCCACAGTAGTCCTGTACTTGCAGTCCTCCTATCATGCCCTATGAAAAACCAAGGTTACAATTACACATCCTACCATTCCCAGCCACTTTGCATGTGTGTATGTGTGTCTGCATTTCTCTTTGATTCCAATTTGAATATGAGTATTTATACTAACTTATTTATAACAAAAAGAGAACAATGAAATTACTTTAGGGCTGGTGAGCTAGATCAGCAGGTACAGATGCTTACTATAAATCTGGTGATCTGAGTTAAATCTCTGAGATCCATATGGTGAAGAGAACTGACTCTTTAAAATGTAATTTTAAAAAATGTATTTTAGCAGGGTGGTAGTAGTAAATACCTTTAATCCCAGCACTTGTGTGACAGAAGCAGGTGGTTCTCTGTGAGTTTGAGGACAGCCTGGTGTACAGAGAGAGTTCCAGGACAGCCAGAACTACACAGCAAAACCCTGTCTTAAAAAAACAAAACAAGGGGCTGGTGAGATGGCTCAGCGGGTAAGAGCACCCGACTGCTCTTCCAAAGGTGATAAGTTCAAATCCCAGCATCCACATGGTGGCTCACAACCATCCGTAACGAGATCTGGCGCCCTCTTCTAGAGTGTCTGAAGACAGCTACAGTGTACTTACATATAATAAATAAAATAAATCTTTAAAAAAAAAAAACCAAACAAAAAAGTATTTTAATCTTTTTCCAACCCATAATAAAATTATTAGACACAAATCTTTAAAAACCTTATGCAACAAGTGCTTTACAGATTCAACCATCATCCCCAGCACCCCCCCCCNGCCCCCCCCCCCCGCTTCTTAAAAGGAATTTGTTTTATTTTTATTAATGTATGTTTGAGTATGTGTATTCATGTATGTGTGCAAGTGTCATGGAAGTCACTAGAAGGTATTAGATCCCCTGGAGCTGAAGTTACAGGAGGTTGTAAACTGTTTAACATGGGTTCACAGAACTGAACTCTAGTCTTCTGAAAGAGAGCAAGCTCTCTTAACCTGTGCCAGATATGGTAGGATACATCTTTAATCTCAGCATTTAGGAGACAGAGGTAAACAGGTCTCTGAAAGTTTGAGGTCAGATTGGGTCTACATGGAGAATTTGAGGCAGCCAGGGTTACATAGTGAGACCCTATTTCAAGAAATAAAACAAAAGAGTATTAAGTTAGAGTAAGCTAGACATGGTTAGGATAGTACTGTAATCCAAACACTTAGGGGGTGATGCATGAAGACCCAACAGGTTTAGATAAGGTTGGGTTATGCAGTAAGACCCCATCCAACATAACAGTAATAGTACTTGTGGGAGATACTTGGTTTGGTTTGGTTTGGTTTGGTTTGGTTTGGTTTGGTTTGGTTTTTTGAGACAGGGTAGGCCTGACTGTACTGGATCTTACTCTATAGACCAAGCTGTCCTTGAATTCACAGAGGTCCACCTGCCTATGCTTCCTAAATGCTGAAATTAAAGATGTGTGCCACCACTATGTATTATTTATAATTATCTCAGACTAACAACAACTTTAGTATTATACTAACATTAGAACAAATTGTGGTATATTCATACAATACAATAACACATATCGCCGGGCAGTGGTGGCTCATGCCTTTAATCCCAGCACTCGGGAGGCAGAGGCATGCGGATTTCTGAGTTCAAGGCCAGCCTGGTCTACAAAGTGAGTTCCAGGACAGCCAGGGTTACACAGAGAAACCCTGTCTTGAAAAAGAAAAAAGGAAAAAAAAAAAGAAAAACACATATCACTTTAGCAGTTTGGTTACTCCACATTCATTAACAGCGTGGAAGAAACACTAGATGTAATGTAGAGCTAACAATGCCAGACCTGCAAGAGGACATACTGCAATAATCCTGTTCTCATTAAGCTCAAAAATAAGAAACGCTAAAACTGTAGCTCTAAACATACAGGAGGGTAATTGCTCTGGTAAAAGGACTGACTTCCTAGAGTAATGTTCTGTGTCTCATCTCAGTGGTAATTAACACTTTTATTTTTATTTTTTATTTTATTTTTTTATTTTTTTGGAGGGGGGCATTCGAGACAGGGTTTCTCTGTGTAGCCCTGGCTGTCCTGGAACTCACTGGGTAGACCAGGCTGGCCTCGAACTCAGAAATTCACCTGCCTCTGCCTCCCAAGTGCTGGGATTAAAGGCGTGCGCCAGCACGCCCGGCAGGCACTTTTATTTTTATAAAATTTATCAAAATGTATAGTTTTAATTTGTATAGTGTACATTTGTTGTGTCTCCATTTAAAAAAGAAATCTGTATGATCCAGGCATGATATCATACATTTTTAATCTCAGCACTCAGAAGGCAGAAGCAGGCAGATCTTTGTGATTTTTTTCAAATTTTGTTTTGTTTTTGAGATCAGACTGGTCTGTGTAAAAAGATTCAGGATAGGCAGAGCTACATAGAGAGACTCTGCCTTTAAAAAAAAAAAAGAGTATATGTATGGAATATACATGTGTGCGGACAAGTGCATATACACCCCTGTATGTGTGCTGGGGCCAGAGGAAGGCAGATATCCTGGCTCTATCACTTCAGCCCTGTTTCTTTTGACAGGAGGTGTGTCTCTGTGTGTGTGTCTGTCTGTCTCTCTGTCTGTCTCTCTGAATCTGGAGACTGGTGAACAGCAGGTCCCAGTGTCTTCTCTCTCCCACAACAGTAGGGTTGTGGCTCTGCATGGCTGCGGGCTTTCCCAGCCTGGGATTTCGGCTCTGTCCTGCTGCTTGCTCGCCAAGTACCCAACACACTGCCCTCCCTCCTCAGCTCACTCCGACACACTGCCCTCCTCAGCTCAAACTCAGTACTTGAGTGTGGAAAATATTTGAACTGCCTATTCCTATGCAAAAGTAAATTTGGTGACACTTTACATCTGTATGCCATGGAAGCCACCCAATATCCACCTCACCTATGACCTGCTGGAGGGCATGAAAGGGCTCGTCCTGCAGATCCAGAGCTGCAGGGTCTTTGTGTAACATAGCACACTACACACTCCAGGACAAGGTTTTACACACACACACACACACACACACACACACACACATATATATATATATAGTATTAATTTCTTTTGGTAGGGAGGTTGTAAGGGCAGATACGAAGGGACAGGAAGATGAATGGGATTGGTGTACATGATGTAAAATTCATAAAGACTCAAAATGTTAAAATAATAATAGAAATAAATCTTTAAGGCCTGGTGGTTGTGGTGCACATCTTTAATTCCAGCACTCAGGAGGTAGAGGCAGGTGAATCTCTGTGAGTTTGAAGACAGCCAGGGCTACACAGAGAAAGCCTGTCTCAAAAAACAAACAACAACAAACACCCACAAGTAATTAAATAAAGAATCTTAAGGGAAAAAAGGCATGTTAGGGGCTGGAAAGATAGCTCAGCAATTAAAAGCACCCAGGTTCAATTCCCAGCACCCATCGTTAGTAACTTATGTTTCACTGGATCCAGTGCCACCAGCTCGCCTCCATGGGCACCAGAAACACATCTGGAAGAATCACATTAGTAAAGAGAATTCAATTAAAAGAAAAAGCAGGCTACTTAAACTTCCATGAGATACCAAGTTCTCCATGATTGTTATATTCATTTAAATGCTGCTTTTAAAAAGTTTTGGGTTTTTGAGTTTGTTTGTTTGTTTGTTTGTTTGTTTTTCCAGCTAGGAATGCTAACAGACACTTTTATTCCACCCTTCTAGGTCAGAGGCAGGTGGATCTCTGCATTAAAGACCAGTCTGGTCTACAAAGCAAGTTCCAAAAGACCAAACCAATTCAATAAATAAAGAGGTCTTTCCATGAGATAAAATACAGTATACTGTTACTGCTTGGAGATAAATATTATTTAACATATTTATACTTAAAATGTTACAGCCAAAGATTATCATTTTTCTGCTTACAATCAGTCCTGTAGTTTCTCTTTTTGGTAATCCTAAATCCCTTCTTTTAAAGAGGAAATAGAAAACAGCATTGCTCTGGGACTAGTACACTAATGTAATGTAAGGCGCACTTCCCTTTCTCCATCTGGGGCTAGTGTAATGTAAGGCCTGCTTCCTTTCCTCCGTTAGGGCTTGAGCCTCTGCTGGTATAAATGGCTGGTTCCTCCTCTGCTTTCTTACAGTGTTGGAGAATATGTTGCTCCTATCTTCAGTTGTTTCAAAAGTACAAGCTTGATAGATGCCTAGTCACTGTGGGTGGGGCTGGGAAATGGAACTTTCCAGATAATGGGTTTATAACTGAGAACAACAGAAAATGGTACGTGGTACTAATTGTGAATTAGGTAATTTATTCAAAGAGAGGTAGAGAACGAACATGCCCTCTCAGGCACTTCAATTGTGAAACAGATAAAGGTTGTGAAATGTGAAGACAGAGAAATGAAACTATAAAAAGGAATTTATTTTTTGTGGTACAGATTTTTTTATATATATATAAAATGGCAAATGACAATTGAAGAAGCAATCAAATTAGACTCTCAGCACTGTTCCCACAAATACTACAAGAATATTCAAATGAAATGTTAATTTTCTTTTATATGTAACTGGAGAATTCAATGCCTAACATAACAAATTTCTTGGTAATCTTTTTCTTCTGTTTTTATTTAAAAAATATTATTGTTATATATTTTCATTGTACTTGAAGTAAAAGTCAGCAACTTTTGTTTAAGATATTTCTTTTAAGCTTTAGAAACTGAGGGTTTTTTCTAGTGATGTTAGATGACATTTCTGGGTTTTTACTGTGAATTGCCAAATAATATAAAAAGAGAGTAAAAATCTCCCACTGGATGTTTTAAAGGCAAGTTAAAATACAAATATTATAATTATAGTATTACTTTAAAATCAACATGAAAATAACTGTCAAATTATACAAATACTTGTACCACTGGGTGGTCGTGGCACACACCTTTAATTTCTGCACTCATAAGGCAGAGGCAAGCAGCTCTCTGTAAGTTCAAGGCCAGCCTGGTATCCAGAGTGAATTCCAGGACAACCAGGGCCACACAGAGGAACAAAGAAACAAAACTTAACAGCTAGGGGAGACACCATGGCCAAGACATTGCACTCCAGGTGTGCTGCTCCTGTAATTCCCTAAAATGGGGGAAAATCAACTGCATGCTTTATGGTAATGGGGGATACATTGGCTCTCTCATCTGATTGAAAATTTATTTTTTAAAAAATTATACAAATGGGCTGGGCGGTGGTGGCGCACGCCTTTAATCCCAGCACTTGGGAGGCAGAGGCAGGCGGATTTCTGAGTTCCAGGACAGCCTGGTCTACAAAGTGAGTTCCAGTACAGCCAAGGCTACACAGAGAAACCCTGTCTCGAAAAACCAAAAAACCAAAAAAAAAAAAAAATTATACAAATGATAAAAAGTACTGATGGCTAGAGAGATGACTCTGCTGTTAAGAGCTGTGGCTACTCTTTATTCTTGCAGAGGACCCAGATTTGGTTCCTAGTACACACACATGATGGCTCATCTCTAACTCTGCTTCCAGGGAAACTGGTTTCATCTTCTGGCCTCTGTAGGCATACTGTATGCACATGATACAAATTCATATAAAATAAATACATTTTTAAAAGTAAGTATGTAACTTACAACAACAATAAAAACAAAACAACACACAAGGCATGGTGGCTCATGCCTTTAATCTGAGCACTGAGAGGCAGAAGCAGGGTGAGCTCTAGGAGTTGTAGGCTGGACCCAGGATTATACAGTGAGGCCCTGTCTCAAATAAATACATGATTTTAACTTGAATGGTAACTACAAAAGCAAGATTACATTTATAATGTGAAACATGTAGGATGATAAACGAATGATGTACTTATTAAGTTTTTAGTTCTGGGATATTTCACTTAGAGTTCACAGAAGCCATGAATTCAATCCTTAAGACTAATTTGAATTAAAACTTTATTATTGGTGTGGCAGAGGTGGGGGGTGGCTCAATGAGGTACAAAGCTGGAGTTTTCAGGACAACGAAGACATCTTTGCCTAAACTAGCCATTTTGAAATTCATGCTCTCACACCACAGAGTTCTGGAAGCTGCTCTTCTTTTCCATGCGCCCTTGCACCTGCTAACCACCATCTCTCCATCCTTCCCTTCCCATGCCCAACATGGGGCCAGCCTACAACTCCTAGAGCTCACCCTGCTTCTGCCTCTCAGTGCTCAGATTAAAGGCATGAGCCACCAAGCATGAGGACCCAAGTCTAGATAATCATCACCTAAATGAGAGCAAGGCATGGCACCATATGGTCAACACTGGGGAGATAGCGATGGGTGAAGCTCTCTAGTTGTTGTCATCTTCATGATAGAGGGAGATGTCTACATAAATGATAATGACAGCAAACTAACTTTCACCATTTGTTAAAAAAAAAAATACGACTTCCATCCACGCATAGTGGCCAAGCCTTTAATCCCAGTGCTTGGAAGGCAGAGACAGGCTGCTCTGAGTTCCAGGACAGCCAGGGGTACACAGAGTAACCCTTTCTCAAAAAACAACAAAAATTCAAAGACAGAAAGACAAATACCACTAATTGTCACTCATGTGTGGAAGCTAATATGTTGGTCTAAAATAAGCAAGAGAATAATTTCTTCTCTTGGGCATGGGAAGGGAAGGATGGAGAGATGGTGGTTAGCAGGTGCAAGGGCGCATGGGGAAGAAGAGAAGCTTCCAGAACTCTGTGGTGTGAGAGCATGAATTTCAAAATGGCTAGTTTAGGCAAAGATGTCTTCGTTGTCCTGAAAACTCCAGCTTTGTACCACGGTGTTATTTGGAGATTAAGTCTGTTAAGTTATTAGAAGAAAAAGAAAAACATAGGATAAACCAGGGTTTCAAACAGTGATATAGTGCGTGCAGTTTACCATATTCTGTCTTCTCTAGAGCATTCAGAGAGAACCCCAAAGATGCAGCAATCTATTCTTAAATGTGGGAAGACTTCAAGGATGTGGTACTTTTGAAGACTTGGATGTTTTCCCACAGACAGCCTGCTTCTCAGTATGGATCAGTATGAGTCAGGGGTAGTGATACCTACCTTTACTCCCAGCACCCAGGACTGGAGATGGAAGGATTGTGAGTTCAAGGCCAGCCTGCAGTACAAAGCAAGAATCTGTATACAAACAAATAAGAATCAATTGGTATCAGATTATAAGATATATAATACAATAAACTATCATAAAGAGTTGTCTTTCGGGGCAGCAAGATGCCTCTTTGAGTAAAGATACTTGTCTCCAAGCCTAATGACCTGAGTTCAGTCCCCAGAACCTACATGGTGGAAGGAAAGAACCATCCATCTACACATGGGTATGCATACATATACAGCTGCAAATAAACAAATAAATGGAAAAAATAAAAATAAAAGTTGTTTTTCTTCTTTGTCCTTTTAATTAATATTTCAAAACATTTGTTTTACAGGACTTTGCATCCCGGGCTAAACTGGCAGTTCAAAAACTAGTACAGAAAGTTGGATTTTTCGGAATTTTGGCCTGTGCTTCTGTAAGTAGATTATATTTAAAGTTATAAATTTCACTAAATGCTATGAATATATTTTGATCAAATTGTTTGTTATGCATATATTTTCTTGTGTTCTTTTATGTATGTGTGTGTGTGTATCTGATCATGTCTGATGCTTACTAAGGTTAGATGTGGGTGCTGGAAACTGAACTGTCCTCTGAGCCGTCCCTCTAGCCCCTTTTTTTGGTTGGTTGGTTGGTTGGTTGGTTGGTTGGTTGGTTTTGGTTTTTCCATACAGGGTTTCTCTGTGTAACAAGTCCTGGCTGTCGTGGACTTGCTTAGTAGACTAGAGTGACTTCAATCTTCAAGGCTTAATTCTGTGACAACAAAGAAATAAAATCCATTATTCCTATGAAGAAGTAATAATGAGCTGAATTAGCAAGTCATTTTCCAGAGTGTCCGAGTATTAATAGGAAGATTTGTTTAAAAACTGACTTGAGACATCTTAGCTCCTGTTTAGGTTTGGGCGGGTACCTTGGAAGTGTGGGGAATTCATTCAGTTTGGATTCTCAGAATCCCCATAAAAATATCTGGGTGGTGGCATGCACTTGTAATATCAGTTATGGCAGGATGGGAGATGAAGACAGGTGGGTCACTGGTACACACAAATGTGCACATACACGTAAACCAAAATGTCCACGTGCCTGAACTACTGTTGTTGATCTTGGAAGTACTAGACATTTCCCCAGTGCAGCCAGCCTCTATGACAATAGTGACGACAGATATAAAGTGGCCCAAGGAGGCTACCTCACAAGGCTGATAGGATTTATGAGGATATTTTGAAAACCCCGTGCAACACAGCCCTGAGAGTGAGACAAGAGGATCAGAAGTTCAGAGGCATCCCTGGTGACACAGCAGATATGAGGGTTTGAGGTCAGCCTAGGATAGCTCCAAAACAAAGTGTGCATTGACAAGATGACTCAGCAAGTAAAGGCACTTGTGGCCTGAGGATGCAGAACCTGATTTCAGTCCCAACAATCCAAGGAAAGGGAGAAGATGCCTCAAGTCCTCCTGACATTCACATGTATGTATGTGTGTGTGTAACCACACACACACACACACACACACACACACACACACACACACGATAAAACTTTTTTTGTTTTGTTTTGTTTTTTTGTTCTTTTGTTTTTCGAGACAGGGTTTCTCTATGTAGCTCTGGCTGTCCTGGAGCTCACTTTGTAGACCAGGCTGGCCTCGAACTCAGAAATCCGCCTGCCTCTGCCTCCCCAAGTGCTGGGATTAAAGGCGTGCGCCACCACCGCCCGGCACGATAAAACATTTTTGCAAGAACAATGTAGTGCTTCTCACATATTTATTTTCACTGTGGTTTATCAACTTTCTATCAGCTACTGGATCCTAGGAGTAAATGACGAACAGCTAGTGATAGCACATACCTTTAGTCTCAGCACTTGGGGATCTGAGGCAGGAGGATAGCCATAAATATAAGACCATTCTGACTTGAGTTTGAGGCCAGTCTGGTCTACATGATGAGTTGCAAAACAGCCAAAGCTACATGGAAAGACTTCTCAATCAACAACAAAACAAAACAAAACAAATAGCAACAAAAACCAAAGAAGGAGAAAAGTGAGAGGAGAAGCCAGTAGTTACAGACAGTTGAAATTCAGTGTTAAAAACCCAGTGTAGTAACCATGCCTTTAATCCCTGAGTTTGGTAGATAGAGGCAGGCAAATCTCTGTGAGTCAAGACCAGCCTTGTCTACAGGGTGAGTGCCAGGAAATCCAGAATTACACTGAGAAATCCTGTTTTTTTGTTTTGCTTTGTTTTGGTTTTTTGTGTGTGACAGAGACGGAGGGACGGAGGTGCGTGGGTGGGTGAAAAGTACTGTGGATGAGCTGAGGAGCCTATTAGATAATAATGTTCTTAATCTGAGGCCAGTTGCCTGGGTTCAGATCTTTTTTATGGGGGAAATGTCTTACTCTGTCTTACCATTCTTTTCTACAAAATAAGTGTGATAAATATCATATATAGCATGTGCCTGGAGAAAGTGAAATGCCTTTAATTTCCCAAAGCAGGAAATCTTTATTCCTGGTTACTCACTGGCTGTGTGCTATAAAGTCACCATCTGTTCTAGGTATTCCTTATATTGGTCATGTACAGTTAGAGTTAAATTTAAAGATGAGTTTGGCTGTCTATGAATTTTTTCCAAGATACTTTTAATGAAAGTTAAAGGGTACTTACTAATTAATTTTTTTTTTTTGAGCCTACCTCTGCCTCCCAAGTACTGGGATTAAAGGCATGCATCACCACGCCTGGCTTAATTTATCATATTTTTTGTTTGTTTATTTGTTTGTTTGTTTGTTTGTTTTTTGAGACAGGGTTTCTCTGTATAGCCCTGGCTATCCTGGAAATTTCTTTGTAGATCAGGCTGGCCTTGAACTCAGAAATCCTCCTGCCTCTGCCTCCCGAGTGCTGGGATTAAAGGCGTACGCCACCACACCCGGCTTTAATTAATCATCTTGATGTCAACATTTAAACTAAGATAAAATCGTTGTTGAGAGGAAATTTTAAAGCAATCCTATAGGGTTTTTTGTTTGTTTGCATTATTATTATTTTATTATACATGGGTGTTTTGTCTGTATGCATGTCTGTAACTGGGTCTGCAGGAGCAAGAAGAGGGCACTGGATCTACTCAGGCTACAGTGACAAGTGGCTGTTAGCCACCATGTGTGTGAGAATCGAACTCCTCTGGAAGAGCCTCTGAGCCATCTCTCCAGCCCCACAATCAATCAGTTTTAGTTCTAATTGTCCTCTGGTTTATTTAGTTATAACTTCAGGGAAAACAAGCAACAGTAGCAGGCATGTCTCCTGATGGCTGACTCTCCTTTTCTGAGAAGATCCAACCAAAGTGAAATTCCTAGCAGGTTCACAAGTTAGAATTTGTTTCTGTTCTGATTTTCATTTTAAAACTCATTTCCATTTACTGTAGATTAAAGCATGAGAATAAACAATAGCTGGGCTGGAGAGACTGCTCCTCCAGAGGTCCTGAGCTCAAATCCCACCAACCACATGGTGGCTGGAGAGACTGCTCCTCCAGAGGTCCTGAGTTCATCTCCCACCAACCACATGGTGGCTGGAGAGACTGCTCCTCCAGAGGTCCTGAGTTCAAATCCCACCAACCACATGGTGGCTCACAACCCTCTGTAATGGGATCCAATGCCCTCTTCTGAAGATAGCTTCAGTATACTCACATATAAAATAAATATACAAACACTAGTTAGTAGTGGTGCTCGCTGTTAATCTCAGTGATCTCAAGGCAGGTGGATCTCCTGAGCTCAAAGCCAGCCTGGTCTACAAAGTGAGTTCTAGCACAGCCAGGGCTATACAGAGAAACCCTGTCTCAAAAAAAAAGAAAAAGAAAAAGAAAAAAATAAAATAAAATAAAATTATATTTCATGGACTTGTGAGCATAACAAATAAAAAAGGTAAGATGTGGCCTCTGCACTCTGTTCAGTACAGGAAGAAGAGTCTGAGGGAGGAGACCAGGAGTCACAGCAGAGAATGCTTGGGTTCTCATTTAGTCATAACAGTGTTCTTAGAAAACTGCATGTGGCCAATATTTTTTTTAAACAACTGAGCTTTTCTTTCAGAGTTCAAAAATAAAATTATATAGATTAATTGGCTTACAAATGGCTCAGCCAACAGCCACAAGGGCAGAGTATTTCTGTGGGAGAAAAATAAGTGAAGTGCTCAAAAACAGCTGTGGTTTCTTCACATTTTTAACTGAAATTGTTTTAATGTGGGAATGTTTGGAAAGGTATTTATTGTGAATCACTTCTTTGTCTAGGACAGAGTATTCAAAACATCTGAGTCGGTGTGCTCTCATCTCTCCACCCTGGTCCTTTTAAAATATGCCACGTGGCCCCAGAGCCTTAGGCTTTCTTAATATAAAATACAAATAATGAATTATTTTTGAGCAGGAGCTCAACCCCCTCTGTCCTGAATCCACTTTGTGGCCAAGAGTAACCTTGAACTCCTGCCTGCCTTTACCTCCCAAAGGCTACAGCTGCAGGAATGTAGTAAGGTTAAATATTGAAAGCTTCCACCGATAAGTGTAGTTAGGGATTTCACGTTTACTGAAGATATGAACGCGTCCAGATAATTGCGTTTTTAAAGCCGGGCGTGGTGGCGCATGCCTTTAATCCCAGCACTCGGGAGGCAGAGGCAGAGGCAGGAGGATTTCTGAGTTTAAGGCCAGCCTGATCTACAAAGTGAGTCAGGACAGCCGGGGCTATACAGAGAAACCTTGTCTCAACAAACCAAAAATAAAAATAAAAAAATTAAAAATTGTGTTTTGAGTAAGAATTTACTTAGAACTTCTCTAATAATCTTAACAATTCATTCATACCTTACCAAAGAAATAGCCACCGAATGAGCAGAAATCTACTAAAAGGGATTAAATTTCTGCAGCTACAAGGTTGTATCCATTCCTCCTGTGTTAAAAGTATTTGTATGAGGTGCATCTTAGTTTGCTGTGGTCTGATAGAATGGCAGACTACCGAGAATGAGATCCAGCTTAGGGACTGCTATTAGAACTCCTCTAGTCTTCTGAACAGTGTCTTATACTGACCAGGGCCCTTTATCTCATGTCATACAGAAAGCAATGACTAAAGCAGGACATCACACACCCAACAGATTTTGAAAACATTTTCTTTGAATTATTCACAGAAGTCTTTTTTTCTTCTCTTGATAGATTCCAAATCCCCTGTTTGACCTGGCTGGAATAACATGTGGACACTTCCTTGTACCTTTTTGGACCTTCTTTGGTGCAACGCTGATTGGGAAAGCAATCATTAAAATGCATATCCAGGTAATTATAGCTGAGTCACTGCTTCGTGGCCTTGATAGGACCTTGATAGGACCATGGCTCTCGGCTGGCTTCCTCCTTCCATCAGTTAGATAATAAAGTATGCAAATTTAGAAGTACATAAATTCTGCTGTTTCTTTTCTTCTTTCCTCTTCCTTCTTCCTCTCTTTATTAAAAAAAAAAAAAAGTAGTGTACTTGTCTAAGAAAATGCATATTATTTTCATGTACACAGTCAAAGGCTGTGCTTTCCTTACTGACCACACCTGAAGGGTTGGTTACCTTTCATTGATTTTTGCTTTCTTTCGCATACTGCACAGCACTTCCTCGCTTGTCACCAATATCCTTTCCCGAAAACCAGCAGATGTATGTGGGCAAGAGAAGGGTACTGAAGCTGTGAGGAAACAGGGGCTGTGTGGTTAGAGAAGTGAGACTCTGCTAGCCCCAGAGCCACTCTTACCATCTTGAAGATCTACACACAAATCAAGAGGCCAAGAACCTAAGTGAGGGAGAAGTGGCTGTGCCTTGAACTGTGAATTGTTCCATCTAAGGGCAAATCTCAGTAATAAGCATCTAAAAAAGAATTTCTGTAAGTCAGTATGTTTCACAGCAAATAAGAATTTACTAAAAAAGAAAGTTAAGAATAATGAATTAATGTCTCTAAAAATAAAAGTCTAGCCCCAGTGATGGTGAGGGGCTGGAGAAATGGCTCAGCAGTAAAGAGCCCTGGCTGCTCTTCTCTGTCACGCCTCCCTCAACCAGCGAGAAAGACACACTACCACCGGGATCTTCTCAATCAGCTTTATTCTGGAGCACCTTGATAGTAGATTCCCAAGACCCTGGACAGCAGCAGAGCTGCTGCTTTTATACTCTCCTAGGGAAGGGGGGGGAGGGTGTCGCAGTGGTTGTGGATTGGTGTACCAAGATACACCTCATTAGTATGTGGCCCGTTCATTGGTGCCACAAGCCACACCCATTAGCATATTGCCCGTTCAGGAGGGGCTATTGCTTAGGAGGGCCTGAAGAGAGCTGCGCATGCGCGCTAGGCTCTCCTCCCTGGCAGCCGGCCGGTCCCCTGCCATCTTGTAATGGAGGCTTTCTGGTGCCCAGCGTGGAGGCATTCGCCGGGGAAACCCTGGGCAGGCGGCTTCCTACACTCTTCCAGAGGACCCTGGCTCAGTTCACAGCACCCACATGGCTGCTAACAACCATGTGTAGCTCTAATCCCAGGGGAACTGACATTCTCTTCTGGCCTCTGCAGGTGCTGAGTGCACACAGTTCATGTACATACATGCAGACAAAACACAAATAAATAAAGGAAGGAGGGAGGTCTAGCATGTTGGTTCACGCCTTTAATCCCATCACTCACGAGGCAGGGGCAAGTGGATCTCTGAGTTTGAAGCCAGCCTGGTCGGCAAAACAAGTTCCAGAACAGCCAGGGTTATACAGAGAAACCCTGTCTCAAAAAAATAAAACCAATGCTGACATAGCTTTTTGAGTTAATACCTCAAGTCATTTTTATTCTTATTGTAACCATTTATGTAATCGTACATATACTTTGTTTCATGTGTTTGAATGTTTCACCTGCATGAAATGTATACTGCATGCTTGCCTGGTGCCAGAGAGGCTGGAGAAGCTATTGACTACTAAGCCATCTCTCCAGCCCCATAATCTGTAAATCTGTATGTCTTATTTTATACTTCTTTTTTTGTTTGTTTGTTTCCTTGTTCTGCTCTCTCTGGTCTGCCCAGCTCGCTCTAGCCACCCCCATTCAGCCCTGCTCGTTCCGGTCTGCCCTGCTAGCTCCGGCCACCCCCATTCAGCCCCGCTTGCTCCGGCCGGCTCTGGTTGGTCCCACTTGCTCAGTCCCTGCTCTCTCTGGTCCAAGGATTCATTTATGATTAATCATAAGTACACTATAGCTGACTTCAGATGCACCAGAGGAGGGCGTCAGATCTCATTACCGGTGGTTGTAAGCTATCATGTGGTTGCTGGGATTTGAACTCCATCACCTTCGGAAGAGCAGTCGGTGCTCTTACCTACTGAGCCATCTCACCAGCCCTATTTTATACTTCTTGAATAACTTTCTTTATATTATAATTTTTATTGCCTGTTTCTTTTTTATTTACTTTGTACAATACATTTTCATTATATACATTCCCGTCCTTACCACCTTCCATACCTGTTTTAATTTTGAATTCATCTAATCCAATTTGTGCTGCACATGTACTCGTAGATATATGGCCTCCCTTGAAGCATGGTAGACCCACTAGGGCCCATACCCACAGGAGAGTTCTTGTAAAGTTTGAATGCTAAGTACCTTATCTGCAGCTATTTATGCATGGCTTGTCAGACCTTTTCATTTCAGAAAAGTGGTCAAATTTGATAATACTTTTAGACATCCTAAGTAGATTTTCTTCTGAGATAAACCAATTCTGGTTTGTTTTGTTTCTCTATATAGCCTTGGCTGTTTCAATCTGCAGATCAGGCTGGCCTCAAACTCAGGGATCTATCTGCCTGCCTCTGCCTATTACATGCTAGGATTAAAAGCATTTGCCACCACTGCCTGGCTCAATTCATCTTGCACCTCATACTTAAAATCTGTAGAATTCTGGTATAAAGGAAGTGTCTAAGTACAGCAGTCATACTTAAGTGGCTAATAAGTGTCTATAAGAATGCTGACAGGTCGAATTTGAACCCAGGTCAACTAAGGAAAGTAAATGTTTAATGCCTGCAGATTATCAGGACCAATGATGGGTATGAGGTAGTTGTGCAGATTTCATAGAGAAACTTAATGTTTAGAAGGAAAAAGGTTTGCTTGCCTTCGGATCTGAAATTAAAAACAAGCCCTGAGGTTGAAGTTCTTCTACCTACTATGTAGAGAAAACGATAGAAAACCCATTTGTCTTCCTGAGGCATGGATCTGGATTCTTTTCCTGACTGTGGGATATGTTTACTGTGTTCCATTGTACATAGTAACTTGCCTTATTAAGGCATGTCACTTGATGTGCATTCAGATGTAACTTAGAACAAACCTTTTTCATTCCCTGAGTAGGCAGTACTAATGAGTAATGTAAACATTTCGGTCAGTTCCAGAGTCCAGAGGAACTCCCACACACAAATCCCTCTGTGCTCTACTGAAGCCCATCTCCCCGGTCGCTCTGCTTTCATCCTTTTTTTTTTCCCTCAGCTTAACTTCAGACAGCTTTCCAATAAGTTATCAGTATAACTTGCTGTCTCTGCTAGTCTTCCTTGAAAACTTCCCACCAGTACATCTACTATGTTGGATCAAAACTTTCCTGTTCCCTGGGTAGATTGAACTTCTCTGCCTAGAAAAGGATTCTTTCTTTTTTTCTTTTTTTTTTTTTTTTTTGGTTTTGTTGTTGTTGAGACAGGGTTTCTCTGTATAGCTCTGGCTGTCCTGGAACTCACTTTGTAGACCAGGCTGGCCTCAAACTCAGAAATCCGCCTGCCTCTGCCTCCCGAGTGCTTGGATTAAAAGCATGCGCCACCACACCCGCCCTAGAAGAGGATTCTTATCTTGTTCCCAAATAATGAAAAAAAAAATTAACAAGATTGTTTATTTGTGTTCATCTTACTCACTGACCATGGCTGTTGGCTTTTGCCTGTCTGCATCCCCGTGAAAGCACACACACACCTAACTGGACTGTGAGCCTTAATGGTTTGGGCATTAAGGGCACTTGAGCACGTGATCTCTTCTGTGTCGACTCGGGAACCATTCATTCGTTACTCTGCTCAGATCCTTTATCTTACCTAGCCTTTTCCCTTGTGTTTGTTTGTTTGGTGGTGGGTCTTATTGTTTGGGGGCTTTTTTTGTTTGAAGTCTTTTGGATTTGGTTTTGGGGGTTTTGTTTGTTTGTTTCTTTGTTTTTGAGACATGCTCTCTCTGTATCCTTGGCTGTGCTGGAGCTCTCTCTCTCTCTGTAGTCTAGGCTGGCCTCGAGCTCACAGAGTTCCAGCTGCCTCTCCCTCCTGAGTGCTGGGATTCATGATATGTGCCACCACCTGGCTCCCTTGTTTCTTATATGCACATGAGTGAGAAACGTTCACTGGTTTGTGCCTTATGCTTACCTGGTGGAATCCCCACTCAGACTTTCAGCCTTCAAGACTGAGACATGGGTTCTTAAGTGGCTGATACAGTTTATGTCCTACCCAGCCCAGTAAATTTTTAAGCTGTTACATATAAAAAGGAAATTTTGTTTTGTTTCTCAAGCAATGAAGTTGCGCAATTATTGGACACAGGCTGATTTTGCATTGTTAAGCAATGATGGTAGGGAAAGCTTATGGTGTTGAAATCACTGAAAGTCACAACCATTATTTCTGTTGATTGTTGAAAGATTTATGGCTCCAAGAATAACTGGTTCTTGGTGTGGACCTCTAGACTATTGCTTCCCCTCTGCATTGACTTTAACAGCTGTCTCGTTAGGCTGTCATGGCCTTCCACCATTCCTAGAACTCTAATGTGATTCTTAGAGCTCCCTCCTTTAAGCCACCTTGCCTGCTCAGTGCCTCATGGTTGTAGAGAGTGGGGAAGAAGGCCACTGTCCTTTGTTTAATTCCCACCTCCCCTTTGGTTACATTGGCTAACATAATTATTGAACAAACAACAGAGCGTTAAAGAGCTTGTTGTCAGAAACTTGGAGAAACTCCAGGAATCCAGCTTTATTCACAGAATTATTATGCATCCTTATAATCTAAAGTTAAATAGAAACTGTTGAATCCCTAGTCAGTCCTACAGCTAAGCGTGACCTTCCCTTTCCTACACTTCCTTGTCAGTGGTGACTTCTTCCATCTTCTCTTTTCACTACTAGTAGCGTTGGGGGAGGGCGGTATGTGCAAGTGTGTGCCTGTGTGTGTGTGTGTGTGTGTGTGTTGTGTGTGAGCAAGAGAGAGTTTCTGTGCCAGTTTTCTACCATTTGAGGGAAAATCAAGATATAAGAAGTGTTCCCAGCGTTTTGTTTCCTAGAAGCCCTCACTATTGCCTGGTGTTATCCATAATAAGTACTTTATGCTCACCTGTGTTGAATGAAGCTGAGAATGTTTGCTATTAGTCCTAGAGGTATCTGGGGTGTTTGTTTGTTTGTTTGTTTGTTTGTTTTTGTCAAGAAAGGGTCCCTCTGTGTAGCCCTGGAACTCCCTCTGTAGAACAGGCTGGCCTCAAACTCACAGAGATCCTCTTGTCTCTGCCTCCCAAGCACTGGGACTAAAGGTGTGTGCCACCACACCTAGCCCTCTTTTTTCTGTTTTAGTGTCATGCATCAATATCTTTAATTAACAGAGGGAGAACTTCATTCTCACCAAACTAAACATTTGAAAAGTCCATTTAGCAGTAAGCCTGGGAGATCAGGCTTGTTCAGGTTCTGGGAACTTTGATAGTGTTGCTATAAAACTTTCCTAAAGTTAGGCTGTCTTCCTAAGATCTCTGAAGTACATTTAGGCAAAGCCATAGTGGATTCATATGAGAGCCCATGGCTTCTGCTTTGTATAGAACTCGTAAGATAGAAAGAGTGACTTCTCCACTGTTCCCTCCCAGGCTCGGGTTTCATGACTCACGGGCTCTCTGAGACAGTCCTGTATCCCAGTAAAAGACTACAGCTGGACTTAAGGAAAAACATCTTTAAAATACCAACTACCATCTGAATTAAATGGTCTTTTTTTTTTTAAATATATTAAAATTACAGTTAAGGGCAGCACACCACCTTCTTTTAGAAAATTATACTTTGGGATTTACAGGTAGTTCTTTTAAATTGATTATTTTAACTGGTGTTTTCTTTCAGAAAATCTTTGTTATAGTAACTTTCAGCAAGCACATCGTGGAGCAGATGGTGGCTTTCATTGGGTGAGTAATTCCTTAAAGACTAATATTAATACTGTGTTTTGAATGGAGTAAATGTGTATGAAAAAATACATTGGGATAAAAAAATCTAGTTTTGAGGGGAAAAATGTTTGCTCTATTGTTATTAAAAAGACATTTTTATCCAACTGAAGGGAAAAAATAAAACTTACTTTTTCCAATTTTTTTTGGAAACTAAATGTATCAGTTCACATAATTCTTGATTTTAAAGAGCTTTGGGGGTAGAATATGTGACCCTGCTTGGTTAAAAAAAAAAAAAGCATGTATGTGTCGTTACAGTTTAACATAGCTTTGGGTCAGCTACTCAGTTGCATGTAAGCAAGTTAAATAGAAACTTTACATAATGTTTTAGTATTTTACTAAAGGTTGTGCAGTGGTATAATATTCTCAAAATTTGTCAAATAGGAAGCTGTTACTTCACTAGAGAAAAATTAGGCCAATTAAAAGGCTAAGCTAATTGGGGAGGATGTGAGGGACTTTCGGGATAACATTTGACATGTAAATACCTAATGAAAAATTGGGAGAAAAAAAAAAGGCTAAGCTATTTGATGCATTTATTTATCTTTGCAGTGTGCAGAAGTAAGACCGTTTAAACATATAGTTCAAATCATGTCACAAAATTGCCAGCTTCAGGTCAACAAAACAGTTTTTTAAAAACTCACCCATTTGATTAACTTTCAAATGGAATATGAACAGAGTGAGATGGTAGAAATAAAATCAAGAATTGTTGGGTTTTAGTTTGCTTACTTCATCTTGCATGTGGTTTGGGTTTTTTGTTTGTTTGTCTGTTTGTTTGTTCGTTTGTTCCTTCGTTCATTTTTGGTTTTTTGTTTTTTACAAGAGAGAATTTTCTTTCATTTAGTAGTAGAGTGGTATATGATGGGAACGGGTTAAGTCGAAGTGTACTTTTCACTGACACAACCAAATTATTTGTGAAAATTTGTTACTATTTAAAACGAATTGCTACTTGGTGGTTAGTTTGTGTTGGTTTATTACTCTTGAAACTGTTCACTATAAAGCATAGATATCTTGTGTGTGTTTTATAATAAAATTTTTATAATATTTTATATCTCTAATGAAATAATTAAGGAAAATACATTTTTGAGAATATACTAAGTAGAATCAAGCACTGGTTTATTAATTCCTAAACTTTTAATTATTTATGTGGAATATAATTTATACATTAAAGGCTCATGCCTTTAATCACATCCCAGTATTCAAGAGACAGTGGCTGGGGGAATCTATAAGTTCAAAGTTGGCCTGGTCTATAAATTAAGTTCTAGGTCAGCCAGGGCTACACCAAGAAGGAAGGAAGGAAAACTGGTCTGGTTTTGATGCTGACTGAATCTGTATAAACACAAGGCTTTGTATGTCATCATATATCACTTTCAAAGCAAAAGCAGGGGAGGTGGGCCTGCTGCAGAGACCTGCAGCACTGGGGGAGGCTAAGACAGGAGCCAGAGTTTGAGGCCATCCTGAGCTACCTGTTACCTGGGGATGTGGGGACTGGATATTTTTGTCTCTTATTTTTGAACGAAATTTCCTCCTATTTTATATTCATTAAACCTTAGAGACTAGCCTTTGATCCCAGCACTTGGGAGGCAGAGGCAGGTGGATTTCTGAGTTGGAGGCCAGCCTGGTCTACAGAGTGAGTTCCAGGACAGCCAGGGCGATACAGAGAAACCCTGTCTCGAAAAACCAAAAAAAAAAAAAAAAAAACCTTAGAGACTACTCCACTTCCCTTGAGAACATTCTGAAAGGACAGACATGCTGTTACCTGTCATACGTGGCCACTGGAGAGTGACAGTGTGTCCTGCGGCACCCACTTTCTTCATTTTTCTTTCCTCAGACTAAACGTTTGTAGCAGGAATAATCTCAGCTACTTCACACCCTCACCACCATTACCTGTTCCTCTGCCTCTGGAGTTTCCAGAAGCTTGTATGCCAGAGCTGCATGTCTCACATACCCAGTCTGTTCCTGTCCTTTCAGGGCAGTCACACCACACCACCATCAGAAACCTTTTTAATCTGTCATGTTACCAACAACACCCTCAGTCCTCTGCTCTTTTTCCCACCCTTCAAATAAAACCAAAAGTCCTTACGGTGTAGGAACTCCAAGTATCCTCCTACTCAGTGTCTCGGATGCTTGGATCCCAGCACGCATGCCTGAGCCTGCTGTTTCCTTTGCCTGCCTCAGGATGCCTTGACCTTTACACTCATGATGTTTTGGGCCAAATAGTCCTTTGTTATGAGGGACTGTCTCACGCGTTAAGACACCTGGCCCTCTATACATTATATGTCCTTAGCAACTCCCAGTCTATCAATCAAGTTACCTCAGGTGCCAAAGCAATTGCTTAGCAGAATGCCATTTGGCAGTGTGCTTAAGGCCCTGAGTTTAACCTCTGGTAGTACAAATAACAATGATCATCTCCTAGCCATAGGTGGCTTAGTTGTAGATCATAGGCCTCTCGTTGTCCCGGATACATTGCCCAGCACCACAAAAAGTGTGTGTATTCCACACTGGTGCCAAATGTATAGAGGGTAAATCCATAATCCACAGTCAGAATGTCCATTAGATTTCAGCTTTTATCCTCAGAAAACTTCCTGTGATTTGGTCAAATATTCCTAAGCCAGGGACTTCTCTGCATAGCAACAAGCATGACATACACTTAGAGGTTGGTTTGGTTTGGTTTTGGTTTCTTTGTTGTTGTTGTTGTTGGTTTTTTTTGTTTTGTTTTGGTTTGGTTTTTTTTTTTTTTTTTTTTGAGACAGGTTTTCTCTGTGCTGTCCTGGCTGTCCTGGAACTCACTTTGTAGACCAGACTGGCCTTGAACTCAGAAATCCGCCACCTCTGCCTCCCAAGTATTGGGATTAAGGGTGTGCACCACCACTGCCCGGCTAGAGTTTATTTTTATGTTTATGAATGTATGATTACTTCTGTTGCTCCCCCTTTGCCCCTATTTTTTTTCTGCGAGTCTTATGTAGCCCAGGCTGATTTCAAACATTCTTATGTAATTGAAGCTGACCTTAAACTTCTTAAACTTACCTCCACCTTCTGAGCTGGAATTAAAGATGTGCCCCACCAGGCTCAGTTTATGTGGCTTTGGAGATCAAATCCAAGACTTTTTGCATGCTGGACCAACTCAACTACCACCCTAGCCCTGATGACCATCTTGTTTCTGCCAGCCCACAGAGGTCCACCTGCTTCTGCTGACCCATGCCCAGCATCTGTGAGCTTTTTAATTTCAGAGACCATGTGTATTGTTTACTGTTCTGAGCACCTGACAGCCTGACTCACACAGAGCATATTCTCAGGAAATGACCACATGTGTTCAAATAAAGGTCCACCCTATAAAATCAGCAGATCTTTTGTATAGCCAATATTCTTCTGTTTCCTTAGATTTTGGAGTTCCTAGGAAATTCTGCCATTTATCTACATTATATAGAAGTTGAAGTGCCTTTAATATTTGGACAACTTGGTTAAATTGTAGTATATTCTCTCCCCTATTCCTTTCTTTTAAACTGCATTAGCATGGTCCCCTAAAGAATCCCAGTGAGGGTCTGGAGAGATGGCTCTGGCTTAAACACCCACATTGATGACTTGTAACCACCTGCAACTCCAGCTCCGAAGGACTCTCTCCAGTTCTCTGACCTCTGAGGGCACCTGTCTAAGTGCATACACTTACATGCTGACACATATGCGTGCACATTATTCATTATTATATATAATCCTGCTGGTGCCTTTAATCCTAGCACCCGGGAGGTAGTCACCAGATCTCTGAGAGTTCAAGGATAGCCTGGTCTACAGAGTGAGTTCTAAGACAACCAGGGCTACACAGAGACACTTTGTCTAAATTATGTGTGTGTGTGTGTGTGTGTGTGTGTGTGTGTGTGTGTGTGTGTGTGTGTGTGTGTTATAGCTGAGTGGTTAAATAAACAAACAAATCTTTAAATAATGTAAGTTAATTAGATTAGGCTTCAATATCAGATCCCAAAAGAGTGTTTAGTATTTTGTCAGTAATTAAATTATAATCACAGTCTCTAACCAGTCATGACAAGATTTGTTTTCCTACAATTTGAAACAAGACGTTGTTGCTTTGTTTTGTCTTTTGAGACAGCATCTCTATTCGTAACTCTGGCTGTCTCAAGCTCAGAGAGCAGCATACCTACCTCTGCACCTGCTAATATTAAAAGCAAGTACCTCCATGCCTGCCTCCAATGGGAAACGTTCTCTGGCTTTGGGGTTTTTGGTTTGGTTTGGTTTGGTTTTTGATTTGTTTGTTTGTTTGTTTGTTTGTTTGTTTGTTTGAGACAGGGTTTCTTTGTGTAGCTTTGGCTGTCCTGAACTAGCTCTGTAGACCAGGCTGACTTCAAACTCACAGAGATCCACCTGCCTTTGTCTCCCAAATGCTAAGATTAACAAGGCCTGCCTAGATGTTTTAAAATATAAGTGTTCAAAATGAAAATTACCAATATGGCTGGAGATGTAGCTCTGTGGTAGAGTGTTTACAGGGGATACTTCGCACTGTAACAAAAATATAACCCTAAATCCTGAATGCATAGGTTCATATAGCTCAGGTTTGTCAGGTTCTCGATATACAACTCAGAATGATCTTAGACTCTTTTCTTTTCTTTTGTAACTTTCTCTCAACTATGCATTGTGGCTGCCTGGAATTCACAATATACACCAGGCTGACCTTGATATTTTTATTTATGTGTATGTGTGTATATCTTTGTGAGTAAATACCACGTGTGTTTGAGTGACATTGGAGACTGGAAGGTGTCAGAGCCCTTGGAGCTGGAGCTACAGATGGTCATTTGCCTGTGTGCAGGAAGCTCAGCTCAGATCCTCTAGAAGAATAGCCAGTACTCTTAGCCACTGAGCCGCCTCTCTAGCCCCAGTGGACTGCTTTTTTTTTGTTTTTGTTTTTGTTTGTTTTTTTTTTGTTTTTCGAGACAGAGTTTCTCTGTCTAGCCCTGGCTGTCCTGGAACTCACTTTGTAGACCAGGCTGGCCTCGAACTCAGAAATCCGCCTGCCTCTGCCTCCCGAGTGCTGGGATTAAAGGCATGCGCCACCACGCCCGGCCTTTGCTATTCTTAATATAAGTATGGAATAGTCTAGCTAAACATGATACCCTAATTTAAATAATACCTATTCCCCAATCATAATTAACAGTTTTATTTCTAGGGCAATTCTAAAAAGTAGTTGCTAATATCAATAGGTTTAAGGGAAAATGTCCTTATTATCTAAATCAGTAGATTGATCTAAGTTATACTCTGTAAATAATCAGATATAGTGAACCAATTACAAATTCTGAAAGATTAGAATATAGAGAATAGCTTTGTAATTTATGGTGTGCTTATTAACAGGTGGGCAGGGACAGAATTCTGTTGTTTTTAAAGATGTTGCTTGTACATTGGTTTGACTCTGAGTGAGTCAGAGGGAAAGTCAGAGCCAAAGCACCAGCAAACGGGAGAGCTTGAAAGGCGGCAGTGTTAACGTCGTGTTCCTAGTACTGTGATGACATAAAACTGATTTTTAATTCATTGTAGACTTACATTGTAAGAAATACGTGAGACCTGCGCATATTTCTTAAAGTACAGAACCAAATGATAAAAATTGTAATTATAAAATGACATGTTCCGGAATTCTCACCAAGTAGAGGCTAAGAATTCCCAGAAAATCACATTAAGCCTGTGACTTGCAATAAGCCATATGCAGAACATTGGCTTGTCAGCTCGCCAGGGTCTGATTGGAAGACAAAGTCCCCAGTTTTACCACAGGAGAAGTTTCCATAACTCAGTCATTGAACTCAAGGGCTGGGGGATGGGCTTGGCTGGAACAGGGACTTTTTGCCAGATACAGAATGTTCCATGCTCTTCTTTGCTGTCTCCTATTTTTGAGTTAACTTGATGTTTGACCTCAGAGTCAGGCTTGCCTGTGGCAAGAGAGATCATTTGAACCAGTTAGTAATTAAGCTCTGAAGTCGTAGTGTTGTTTCTTGTTCTTCACTCTATGGGAAGTAGTTAGAATGAGCTATGTCAGCCTGGAGCACAGGAGGAATACTCAACTTTTTCTTATTTTTCTGTTTGAGTTGTTTGTTTGTTTGTTTGTTTGTTTTTGTTTAGGAGGTTGGTGGCTTCTCTTGTTGTTGTTGTCCTTGCTGCTTCTGCTGCTTCTACACGGTAGCCCTGGCTGGCCTGCAACTCACTTCATGTAAACCCGGCTGGCCTTGAAGTCACAGAATTCTGTCTGGGCTTAAAGGGATGGGCTACCTTGCATGGCTATTCTTTTTATTATAAAATGTAATCTAGTTTATATCTCTGATTCTGTTTTACGCTGGTCATTATGAAAATAATTTTCTTAAAGGGCTATAGAAGTCTGGACCACAAGTATTCATTTCTGTGACCTGAGAAAGGATCGCTAACTTAGGACCCAGCTGTGGTGACGCAGTTCTGCACTCTGGTTTTAAAGTCACCTCCCTCGGCAGCTGATGATAGCTTCCCTTCTTGTGTCTGTGGTAATCTGTAGAAACTCTTCCGTGTTTCTGTCATAGATGCTGGGATGCAGCATAGCTAGACTGTTGATGAGAAATGGATATTTTATTAGGAAGCTACCATTATCAGAGCATTTCAGTGGAGTATTAAAGTTAAAATCCAGTTTCTTAGATAATACAGAATAAAGCAAAAGGCAGTCAGGAATTCCTGGCACATTTTAATTACCCTGTAATGTGTTTCTAGGGCTTGCTGAGAGAGCACCACAGAAGGCAGTGTTTGTCCCTCAGTCTTAGAAGCTTGAGATGAGCATGGAGAGCCAGTCTCAGTCTCGGGCAGCTGTTTGAATACAGCCAGCATGGTTGTTTTTACCCCATTACAGCAGACCTTTCCTCAAACTCCTGCTTTACCATTGACAGAAGTGCCTGCCTGTCCTTCCTGCTCAGGTCTACATTCTGAAGAAACAATCCCAGATATTGAAAAGCAAGGGCATTGTAAAACCCTGCATGCTAGAAACCCCCTGTGAAGCAGAAGCGACCGTATGCCTGAAGTGTCTGGAAAAAGCAATGTGGTCTGTCTTCCACCAAGCCTAGAAGAAAGGGATGCTGTCATGTGTATAAATAATGCCACTGGGTACACAGTGAGCTAAGTTGAATACAAAATAATTTTTAACTATTTCAGGGGGACACAGATGCAAATGAAATTCACGATGTTGTTATGCCAAGCCCTGAGGTAGAATCACAGCAAATTTTAGGAGGTGCCAGAGACTGTCAGTGCAAACAAGCCTATACATAAGAGGCCTAGAATTTCCAGTGCAGTATGTAACTCTCACTCTGCATTCATTGTATGTTGGAATCTTCTTCCAAAACCCTGGTGTATAAAGAAAGCATGTTTCAAATCCAAAAGAGGTAGTAAAATAGTCAAGTCAATTTGCCAATTTTCCCTGGCAACATCAGCTTCTTAGATTGTGTTCTATGTTCAGTGAAATGGTAACAATAGTAACCCTTTCATTCCCGGTACCCAGAATTCCTACATCTTACTTTCACCAAGTTAAAGATGCCAGTTTTCAGTCAGTCAGTGCCAGTCCACTCACTGGCTCCTGCAATAATTAGGTAACAACTTATTTTTTCCCTCTAATCTCTGGTGGGCAAGACAGGTATTTTGTTGTTTTTTTTTTTTTTTTTTCGAGACAGGGTTTCTCTGTATAACTCTGGCTGTCCTGGAACTCACTCTGTAGACCGGGCTGGCCTTGAACTCAGAAATTCGCCTTCCTCCACCTCCCAAGTGCTGGGATTAAAGGCGTGTGCCACCATGCCTGGCAGCAAGACAGGTATTAATATTAATGAAGGCCCTATGAGATGGCCTTTGGCTTCTTCAGAAGATTTCTTGATAAATTCCCCTGACCTTTCTAAGGAGTCCACCTTAAGTCGAGGGTTTTGGGTAATATGTCATTGTTGAATCAGGCTAGGAGTCTGAGGTCGGCTCTGAGTCACTATGAATAGAGCTCTAGTATTGGTTGGTCCCCAGGGAAACTGGTGGTTAAACACTGTGAGAATCTTTATCAGACAGGAAATGACAACTCATTAAAATACTAACCGTTAAGCCTGTTTAGATCACTCACTGTCTGGGGGTGGGGAGGAAATTTTAACCCTACAATGTTTAACTAGAGTGTACCCTCCCCTCTCTCCCCCCTTCCTTCCTTCCTTTCTTTCTTTTGTACATATTTCTAGAAACAATTATTTATAAGTGTCTTACTAAGAAAGAGAATTATCAACTTTTTTTTAATATAAAAGACAGGTCTGCATATGATGGAAGTAGAAGGGGAGAGGGCTTTTATTTTATCCCCAAAGTATACTACCCCACTGTTCTTCCCACTGTTGCTCTAAGTGTCCAGTTCATTGTCTTCAGGGGACTCTGCTGGCTTTAGTTGGAAGATGATCATTCTAACCAAAAATGTTAGTGTGCCTGAGATGCCCGCACTCTGAAGACTGAGTCAGGACATGTGAGAGCTCCAGGCCAGCCTGGGCTCCATAAGGAGACCCTGCCTACCACCCACTAGTCCTGCAAAAGAGCATGAAAAAGCAGATAGTTTTCTACTTAGGACTCTATTCCTAGGCTTCTGAACTGCATCCCATCCATATCTTAAGTTCTACAGAAAAGCCTGATACATGCCTGTAAGCCCAGCACATGAGAAGCTCAGGCAGAAGGATATGAATTCAGAGCCTACCTGAATTTCATTTACTATTGAAATTTGTTAATTTAATCCAGAAAATTCTTAAAAGTTTTTTCTCAGAGCACAGGTTTTTAGCACAGGTTTGGCTGTCCAGGTGCCTAAAAGATCCTTCATAGCTGTCTGTTATAAAGACAAGAACTGCTGGGTACAAGGGTGCACAACCCCTGTGATCCCAGCACTCTGGGGCAGAGGCAGGTGGATCTCTGAGTTCCAACAGAACATCCTGGCTGTGTAGAAAGGAGAGAGGGGAAGGAGAGGAGATTATTTTTGTAGATATAGTTTGCCTTCCTCCTTGACATTTAATTAGACTACTAACCGACCCTCAAGATGGGTTTAAAAGACAGATGTGGTACATTCTTATAATTCTAGCACTAGATGTAATGACAGGAGGATCAGGAGTTCAAGATAATCCTTAGTTATATAAAAAGTTCCAGGCCAACCTGGGCTGCATGAAACCATATCTCAAACTGACAAACAAAATAGTGCCCATAAATGGCTCCGTGTATAAGGGCACTTACCGCCAGTGTGCTAGCCTGAAGCTCAGTTCCTAAGACCCACATGGTGGGATGAAAGAACCATCCTACATGTTGTCCTCTGACCTACTACAAGCTGTAGTGCTTTTGTGTGTATATAACCAAATCAACAAATTATTATTATTAATAATAATAATATTGTGGTGATGACCTGACTCTTCTAAAAGCATTCTTCCCTTACAAGTTTTCAGTGATCCCTGTGTTAGCACCTGAGGCTAGTACTGTGATAATCACCAGGAGGTGCCAAAAAACTTAGCCTCAAAGTGCCGCACAATGAGGTAAAGGGGAAGACTGCCTCTATACCATCGCTTCCTTGGTTAGGACCTACACCAGTATGTCTTTACATGCTCTCATTCGTACTGAGATTCTAAGGAAGTAATCAAGAAAGAAGCAAAGCTCGGGTTAAGTTTGAAATGCACTCCAGTCTGCCCCTGCACTAGTCAGATGAATTTCCATCACCTAACAAAACAGTATATTTTTGTTGGTTTGGTTTGAGGTTATTTTTTAAAGGGCAGGAGGATGACACACACAAGGTTTCTGTAGCTCTGGCTATCCTGGAGCACACTATGTAGACTAGGCTGGCCTCTGACTCCCAGGTGCTGAGATTAAAGGCATATGCTACAATGTCTGGCATTGTTGTTTTTTGTAGTGTGTGTGTGTGTGTGTGTGTGTGTGTGTGTGTGTCCATCTGTCCATCCATCTGTCTGTCCTTGGTACTCATCAGGCCTCACCCATTGAGTTACCTGAATAATCTTGTTTTGATTGATATATATATATATATATATTGGTTTTGGTTTTTCGAGACAGGGTTTCTCTGTATAGCCCTGGCTGTCCTGGAACTCACTCTGTAGACCAGGCTGGCCTCGAACTCAGAAATCCGCCTGCCTCTGCCTCCCGAGTGCTGGGATTAAAGGCGTGCGCCACCACACCCGGCTCGATCTTGTTTTGATTTTAAGACAGTGTTTCACCACAAACTTCTGCCTCAGTTTACCCACTGCAGTGATTATAGACATGATCTTCCATTTTTAGCAAAACAGTATACTTTTTCAGCTCACATTCCTGTTAAGTACAGTGCTATGACAATACATTAACCAAAAACACATCTGACCAGAAAAAATCCAAACAGAATCATGACAAGCACAAGGAAAAGTTGAGGTATTTCATAGTAAGATCTAGTTAGGTTACTATCTCCATGACGGAGAAGGGACTCAAAGTTAATTAGATGTGTTCTTAGATGTGACGAACCAACTTGCTAGAGACACAGTTTGAAAGAATTCCCATGAAAAGGAGGAAGAGGTGGAGGTGGTGCCGGTAGTGGTGGTGGTGGTTCTAGTGTACTTGGATTGGGTATGGGTTTTGTATTAAGCAACAAATAGAGGTGTGCATTGTGGAATACTTACCCCACCCACTCTTCCAACAAGCTCCCTCAGCTCCGCAGTTTCCTCAGGAGATCTGAGAACAAAAATGATGCAAGCCTTTATGAGTAAAGATGAGGAGAGTTCAGAATGCACATTCTTGCTAGATAGATGATTTAGACAAATAGTGTTAAATGTTTCTAAAACTATTTTTTTTCTAAAATATATATATATATTTATTTTTTATGTATGTGAGTACACTGTAGCTTTCTTCAGACACACCAGAAGAGAGCATTGGATCCCATTACAGATGGCTGTGAGCCACCATGTGGTTGCTGGGAATTGAACTCAGGACCTCTGGAAAAGCAGTCAGTGCTCTTAACCTCTGAGCCATCTCTCCAGCCCCTAAAACTATTTTAAAAATAAAGATTTTACTTATAAAGTGGTCAGGACTCTTATTTCTCTCAAGTGTTATTTTGAGTGTATTTATCTGTCTGTTGGTTGCTTAGTGTTGTCTGTCTGTTTGAGCTCAGCTCCTTCTCACACTGCTGTCCAGGCTATAGCACAGTGGCTTGGCCTGACTCGAACAGTCTCCTGCCTCACTCATCTCAGGTGTGAGTCACTGTGTGCTGCTGGATTTCTCCTTTTTTTTTCTTTTTCTTTTCTTTTCTTTTCTTTTTTTTTTTTTTTTTTTTTTTTTTTTTTTTTTTTTTTTTTTTTTTTTTTTTTTTTTTTTTTTTTTTTTTTTTTTTGTAATTACTGTTTGTCAGGAAGTCTGTCTTCTGTTTGTGCTAACATATACTTAGGTACAAAACTATGGGAAACAGTCAAACACATGAAATCAGTTTTAAATTCTGAACTTTTGAGGTTTTTCTTTTAAGAGTTTAGGATTGATTTTTGTTGTTTTGTGACACCCCCCCCCAAAAAAAATGTCAGTAACAAAAAACAAACCTGCCACCTACAAAATTTGTTTGTTTGCTTTGGGCTTAATTTTTGATTGTTTTTCAAAACGGGGTTTCTCTGTGTAGCCCTCCCTGGTTGTACTGGAACTCTGTAGTCCAGGCTGTCCTCAAACTCGGTCAGATCCCCCTGCCTCTGCCTCCTAATTTATCCATAGAATTTTTTTTTTCTCCCTATTGTTTTAAAGGACAGCAAGGAAAAGGTAAATCAGAAAACCTTCCCTCCTTTAATGCTTTCTTATTGAGAGCAAGTAGCTATTTATAAAGCTGGCTTAAGTACATTTAGTCTAATAAAGGGTGCTACAAAAGAGTTCAATACTAAAATCATTGCTCTGTCTATATTTGTTCTGTCACAGCATTGTGTTCTTCTATATCACAAAACTAGTGATCTGAGCTTCACCCACCACTGAGAGTTAGATAAGAGTTCTTGCTGGGCAGTGGTGCCGCACGCCTTTAATCCCAGAGTGAGTTCCAAGACAGCCAGGACTACACAGAGAAACCAAGAGTTCTTAGCTGTGGGCACACGGTGGCTCTGAACTTAATGCTTTCAGAATGACAACTGTAACCAACTCTGAACTGTAATAATGTATGTATATATGCACACATGCACACACACACACAGAGATACACACGCAGCAGCAAGTATATTATTCTTGGTGTGCCAGAAGAGACTCGGGGTTTTTTTGGTTTTTTGAGACAGGGTTTCTCTGTATATCCCTGGCTGTCCTGGAACTCACTCTGTAGACCAGGCTGGCCTCGAACTCAGAAATCCACCTGCTTCTTCCTCCCGAGTGCTGGGATTAAAGGCGTGCGCCACCACGCCCAGCGAGACTTGTGTTCCTTGTCTACTTCTCAGACATAACTTGAGGGATGCGTTTTCCAGCTGTTCTAGTTTGTCTTACATGTGTGCTGAGAGTAGCAGCTGTGGCTGAGGACGGCAGGGTGCTTTCTAGCAGTGTGAGGCTATGGACCACCTGGATACAGTAGCACAGGCCTGCAGTCTCAGCACTGTGAAGGCAGAGGCAGGTGATCAGGAGTCTTGGCAAGTGTGCATTGTATAACAAGTCCTAGTCCAGCCTGAGCTGTTTGAGCCCCTGTCTAAGAAGAAGGGGGGAAGTGGGCAGTAGAAAGCTGGCACAGTGGTTAAAAACACTTGTTGTAGTAGCTTTAATTTTTTTTTCATTCAAAATCTCTGGTGTAAGAATACTTTGTAGACCTGTGAGGTGGCTCAGCAGGTAAGGATGCCTAAGGAGCTGATTTAGGTTCCCAGGACCCACATGTAGGAGGGAAGAACCGGACGTTGTCCTCTGGGTTCGGTGTGGTGCAGTCAAAGCCAGTGTATCTATCTGTCCATACACTTTGCTGGAATTGTTTTGATATCTAGAGAATTTATTCCTAATGTAAATGGAGAGACTATTTGCATTCCTGCCTGTACTATAAGGAAGAGCTGCTTAAGCTCCTAAGGAGATGTCCACCCACTGAGAGCGAGCCCCACCTGGGACTGCACTGCCTCACTGTTTGCCATTGTAGGTCTGCGGTCGGTCGGTCGGCCGGCCGGGCGGGCAGTCGTCTGCATCGCCTTGCCCTGGAAGCTTGTCTGTTCAGGCTATAATAACCGTCCCTCAGTCATCTCTCCTTTCCCCTCCCAGTTCTTTTAGCGTTTATTTTCTACACTGTTTAGGATTGTACTTTCTCCTGTTTGGTTTTGAGGCAAGGTCTCTGAGTAGCTCTGGCTGTCCTAACTGTCCCTACAAAAGACCAGGCTAGCCTCTTAATTCACAGAGACTCACCGGCCTCTGTCTCATGAGTGCTGGGACTACTTGAGTGTGCTAACATGCCCAAGTGTATTTTGTTTTTCTCTTTTTTTATAGCGTGGGCACAAAGTAGGGACTCCTTTAAATGTTAAAGATATTACTAGGTAAAAGATTGATAGGTAATAATAGCACAAAAAGAAAAAGAATGGCCAGCAGTTGGGAAGTTGTTACTGGCTGGCAAATATAGTAGCAAAAAAGAGTCTTCTCTTTTTATTCTGCTTTTGTAAGCAGCAACTTAATTGGGGGGGGGGGGGCGGGAAGAAAAGAGTTCACTGGTGTCAGTACACTTGCTCGGGGGCACTGCGTACATGTGCCTGCTATACTTTCCCTGGCCCTAGAAAAAGTACAGGCTTATTTGCCTTGTAGCAAATAAGACAGATGAGAAAATAAAGGGTACAGGAAGTAAGGATGTTTACTTTTCAAAGTTGCCCCACAGTACCATTTAACACAACCTGTTAGCTATCAAAAGAAAGGGGAGGGTGGCGGGGGACCGGAGCCTGGTAGCTTCAGTTGCCAGACCGGTTTTACAGCCCTGGCTCTACAAACTCTGGGGACCTTGGTTGTTGGTCCAGAGCCTTATCAGAGGTAGCTATCCAGACATCTTGGAACAAGCTGTTTAGTAATGTACAGGAGTTTCTGTGCAAACATCCATCATAAGCCATGAAATGATTCAGGGTCCGTAGTTCCTCTTTGTTCCTTTGTTAATCACTGACTTCTGGCTGGGGGAGGTGCCTCCCCAATGTGCTAATGCATTCTTTTTGGATAAGGATGACGCAGGGGTTGTCCTAATAAGGACTTAGATTGAGAAAGCACCTCCCACCCACCCCATCCCCCTGAGAAGACGGGACAGTCAGAGAGAGGGAGGGCAGTTTCTTTTTTAACTAGAGATGACACAAGCATAAGTCATTTCCTTATTAATCGGTTTAAACCAGTTCTTACAGGAACTAGTGGTGATAAATGTGGGACTTCTGAGAAGTCATTCATTTTATTCTTTGTGCCACAGCAGTGTGCAGCCTCAGCTGCGCTGGCCTCGCCCTCCAGACTTAGCAGTGGCTCTGCGCTCTCTCCTACGTTCTCTCAAATGCATTACTGCTGGCGATATCTCTAAGGAGTTCAGGAGGGATTTTATCACTAACCAAGCTTCACAGGATTGCTGCGTCCCTGATTGTTGAATTCTGTCCTTTTTATGAAGTCCTTGCCCTCCTTCTTTTCTTTTCTTTCTTTTTTTTTAAATCTGAAGGGTAAGTAGATTTCCTTTAACATTTCTCTTGCTTTTCTTCCCAAATGTGTCTTTCCTTTGGTACCTGCCTCCAGTGCTGTCCCCGGCATAGGTCCATCTCTGCAGAAGCCTTTCCAGGAGTACCTGGAGGCGCAGCGGCAGAAGCTTCATCACAGAAGTGAAGCGGGCACATCGCAGGTGAGGATCCCTCTGGCTTCTCCCCCTCGGCAGGCATCGGCAGGCTCAAATTAGATTCGGAGCTCTCCCGCTTTCTAGATGGGGTGGCTGAGGTAGTTTATTGGTCTATATCTAGTGGCTTTTCAGAAACAAGGATGGGGTAATGGGAGACAGGATTCTGTTGTGTGCAATGTTGTCTTGATCTTACATGAGTTATTACATATACTTCCAGGCTGGGTTAAAAAGTTAACACATGCACCATCACCAAGCACTAGGTAAATGGTTATCCCCTTTCATTTCTGCTGTAGTAAAGCAACTGCTTGCTTGCTTTTCTTTCTTTCTTTTTTTTATTTTTAAATAAAGTAAGGCTCCTACCACATCTGAACTTTTAACTTGAATAAACTGCCTGGCCGTTTTGCCTTCAGTTCCTGAGGCAGAGAGGAAAGAACCAGCAGATGTGTAGGCAGCACCCTGAACAGGGAGCGGGGCAGTTTTCTCTTGGCTTTAGACTTCAAATAACTCTTTGCTGCTATGGCCAAAGAGGGCTCACATTTATGTTCTAAAAGCAGCTCTCATACTGAAACAGAGTTAGGTCCTCTTCCCCTTCCAAGCAAGGTCTGCCAGGCTGTAGAGAGAGTATAGACTCTAAGCAGATCACTCCGGCACAGTGTAAAAGGGCAGCCCACCCTCCCATCCCTCTCTAAGCCATACAGTTAGCATCAGCTATCCATTCTGCAGCTTGAACTGACAACCTACTGTGGAATAGCTTGGCCTGAATGTGGATTTCAGCATACCTAGAGACCAGTATTTAGTTGTTTGGGTTTTATAGGCAAGCCTCAAGTTCTCATCGTTTCCCTTGAAGTGTTGCAAATCTAATCTTAGTGTTGAACCGAGGAAACCCTTTTTTTTCTTAAATTGTTCTGCTCTCTTTCCTACAGGGAGAAAACTGGTTATCCTGGATGTTTGAGAAGCTGGTCGTTGCGATGGTGTGTTACTTTATCCTGTCTATCATTAACTCCATGGCACAAAACTATGCCAAACGAATCCAGCAGCGCTTGAACTCAGAGGAGAAAACTAAATAAGCAGAGAGTTTTTATCTGCAGAAGTTAACATGGTGGAGTCCTGCCTTACACTGGGAGGGCTCTAACCAGGAAGGAAGATCCCCATTTCCAACCTGTATTGATTTTTAAAACATTCTTCCTGAAAGCAGTTTAGTCCATATTTTACACTGACACACTTTTGCTTTATTTGTTAAGGTAAGGTCTCCACCCTCAGTTCAATCCATGTTGTATTCTTTAGGGTGGATAAGATGTTCTGCTGCAAACTTAACAAAAACTGGCCTTCTGATACTTTCACAGGGCCACATGGTCCAACTGGAGAACCTCGGCCACACAGAACCTTCTGAAGTATGTTAAATATGTCAGGCTCTTTAGGCTTGTCACAAATGATTGTTTTTTTCTAAGTCACCAAATGTATATACGTTATATATATATTGGATAGCAGTCTTGCGTGTCTATCATGGAACAATTTAATATGCCTTCCTTTCCCACCCTCAAAAAGGCCATTCTATGACGCATTGCACACCCTCTGGGGAAATTGATCTTTAAATTTTGAAACAGTATAAGGAAAAATCTGGTTGGTGTCTCACAAATGAGTACGCCATTTTTTATTCTGTATATTTAGAATGAAGTCGTGAAAAACTTTATAAAGACATCTTTGATCATTCCGAAATTGTGTCCGTTTTCTTTAGTGCTATGGTTTTTTGTTTCTTTTTCACTTCTACAAAGTGAGTGGCAGCCTTGCCAATTAGACTTAAACCAGAATTGCCCAGGCTTTTATTTATTGCCTGAGAGAGCTACCTCCAAGGTGTTTTGTTATGTTGGACTGGAGATCTAAGCGGGACTATGAGGTTCACCTAGAATGGGAATCTCTTACTTTATAAAAAAAAAAACAAGAAGTGGTGATGTGTAACTCAGAGGACACTAGCAAGAAAAGCTTTTTCATGTTCATGTTAGTTTTAGCTGTTTGTACTCCGGCTTTAACAGATGGAAGTTTACTTCTCTGTGTGTTTCTGTGTTTTATTTCAATGTGATTTTTCCTTTGACTTTTTTTTTTGATTGACCCTGTTCATTTTGTTTTGCTTGGTAGGAAAATAAACAGCTTTCTTTCCTAGAATTGGCATTAAGCCCCGGCAAACCAGAGATGTTTGCTTTGCTTTAAACCCTGCCTGAGCACCTCGTGCTTGCCCCCTGTCGTGGTCGTGACATCTGCATGGCTGTACCACCTTGTCGGATAGCTTATCAGACTGATGTTGACTGTTGAATCTCATGGCAACAGCAGTCGATGGGCTGTCTGACATTTTGGTATCTTTCATCTGACCATCCATATCACATGTTTTCATTCAGACATGACCCAGCATCATGGTTTGTAGTCAAAAATGGTGGTCCTTATGTCTGGTGAGACTTGCAGCCCTTATACCTTGGTACGGCAGCAGTATCAAGAGAAAACTTCCTAGGAAATTGGGGTAGTCGTCACAGTCATAACTAAATAAATAAAATGAAAAGTCACCTTGCCTCATGGATTTTGGAAAGGTTGTCCTTCGTTGGCTTTTGGTTGGCTGGTTGGTTTATGTTTTTTTCTTTACAGGGACTAACAACAGTTTGTTACCTGACCATACTTGAAAAGCAATGCCCAAATTAACAATGGAATGTTTGTTTGTTTGTTTGTTTGCTTGTTTATTTACTTATTTATTTTGAGATAAGGCTTCACTATGGAGACCAGGCTAGTCTTGGACTCATAGAGATGAGCACACTCTCACCTCCCAAGTGCTAGGATTAGCTTCATGTGCACCGTGCTGCCAGGCTTAGACCAGTATAATTCATCCGTTAGCTAACTAGCTAGCATCAGAATTCTCACCTTACTGTGCAATTGTTTCATCTCTTTGCCTCACTATTTTATTTTGTGTTTATTTGAAGAAAGAAAATGTTAAATGTGAATTATATTAAGTCTTTGGGATTTATTTATAAAACTTGCTTCAGGGTAGAATATTTAAGGAAAAAAATGGTTTCCTAAGCTAAAAGTCTAGGAGACTAATCAAGTCCTAAACTCTGTTCATTTGTCCTGGATTCCAGCTAAAGCAGTGTGATAACTCTTCTGTCCCATGGTTGCCTGGTTCCATTAACCACTAACATAAATATATAGTTATATGTCTCCAAAGATACTACTACTTAAGTCTAGGTAGTAGGAGCCCAGAAAGTTTGCAAGTGGATGGTTTGATATTCCTGAAACTTGGAGAGAGCTTGGGCATTCCGACTCCATCTCATAAGTCTTATTTTGTTCCTCTGCACTCCAGCTGCATGCCCCATCTGCAGTTTATTCAGACACTGCCATGGAATGGGAGCTGGGTCTGGAATCTTATGTACACATAATCTGGAGTGTGGGGCTCTGAAGAAGGATACTTCCATTTATTTGGATACTGAACATATAGTTCAGTGGTTCTCAACCTATGGGTCATGGCCCCTTAGCAGTCCTCTGTCTCCTACTGTCATAACAGTAGCAAAATTACAGTTATGAAGTAGCAATGAAAATAACCTCGTGGTTGGGGGTTGCTGCAACATGAGGAACCACATTCAAGGGTCGCAGTGTTAGGAAGGCTGAGGACCACTGGCCTTGTCCCCTCCTCCTGACTCAGCATGCTCTGCTGTCTGTAGCATAAAGACAGTATGAGATTCCTGTTCACTAGTAACTCAGCCGTCACCCACCAGACAAGAACTGCGTTAAGCTTATTAAGTTGCTGTGGTAAATGTTCTATAACTCCAGTTTTTGTTTTATTTTGCTTGTCTGTCTGTTTTGAGACTGGGTCTGTCTGTGTAGCCCTAGTTGTCTTGGGACTCCCTGTGTAGACCAGCTTGGCTTCGAACTCAGAGTTCTGCCTGCCTCTGCCTCCAAAGTGCCGGAACCAATCACACCTAGCCTTAACTCCGGGTTTTTAGACTGATATGTTTTTTAGTTGCGTGTATTTGTGTGGGGGTATGTGCACATGTATTACAGTGTCAGAACAAGGCATTGCACGCGGAGCTGGAGTTACAGGTTGTGAGTGTTAGGAGCTAAACCAGGGGCTTCTACATGAGCAGTGATTGCGCTCACCTGCTTGCCTTCTCTCCACTCCTGTCTTCAGTTTTTAAATCATCAAAGATTATCTTAGACACATGTAGAAATGTCATAATGAAGCCACTGCACCAGAAACGTATTGCAGGCTCTCCACTTCAAACCTAGGCTTTTAGCACTGCCGCTAGCACGAGCTGCCGCCGGCCGAGCTGCACCTGGTCTTCACATGCTCCTTTGAAGCCTTTGGCATCTTAGGTTTTTGTAGTAAGGAAGAAAGACTATTTGGCCAAATCTTTTAAATTTTATTTTGAGAGGTATTGTGTTTTGGAGGGTGTGTGTGTTACTATGTGTGTCTTCTTCCCAGTGCTGAGGCTACATTCCAGCTTGACAAGTTCTGTTTGTTTGTTTGTTTAATAACTACGATTTATTTTTGTGTATGACTGTACACATGCCATAGTGAGTTGCTGAAGGTCTGAGAACAGCTCCTGCCTGTCAGTTTCCTTTCCTACCATGTGAGGCACATGAGTCAAACTCAGAGCTTCAGTCCTGCCACACAACCCTTTCACCCGGCCAGAAAGCAGCTATAAAGTCCAAATCAGGCTCTCAGTGAAACGCCTCTGATCCCAGCACTGCAGGGGCAGAGGCAGAGGCAGAGGCCAGCCTGGTCTACAGAGTGAACTCCAGAGTATCTGTCTTGAAACAAAAAAACTCAAATTCAGAAAAAGACTTGGTGACAGGCCCCTTGATCTCAGCACCGGGGAATCTGAGGCAGTACCATAGTGAAATTGAAACCTATAAGGACCTTATCTCAAGAAAGAGGGGAAGGCTGAGAGAAAAAGAATGTACTATATAAGACAGAAAAAACTGGATACGGCCAGCATGATGGTTTAGTGGATGAAGGAGCTTGCCGCCGAAGCCTGACCATCTGAGTTCAATCCCTGGGATTGTACATGGTGGGAGGACAGAATCCACAACTACAGATTACCCTGGTCCTTCTCATACACAGTGCACATATACTTGTTAAATAAATGTATAAAAAAAGAAAAAAATGTTCAGAACTGAATCCACATCATCTAGTATAGGTAGCTACAATTTAACCACTTTTTAAAAAAAGATTGGGGGGGGGGATGTTGGGGATTTAGCTCAGTGGTAGAGTGCTTGCCTAGTAAGTGCAAGGCCCTGGGTTCAGTCCTCAGCTGGGGAGGGGAGGGGTGGAGACAAAAAAGATCTGATTGGGGTGGGGACAAAAAAGAGTTCTGATGGCATGCTCAATCTTTCTCTTTTTGAGATAGGGTTTCTCTCTGTCACCCTGGATGTTCTGAAACTGTAGACCAGGCTGGCCTCAAACTCAGAAATCCGCCTTTCTCTGCCTCCCAAGTGCTGGGATAAAAGTCATGTGCCACTATACCTGGCCCAACCTTTTTTTAATAGACACCAAAAAAGCTTTTTCTTCATAAATAACTTGGTTTTGTGTGCATGTGATAGTGAATAGTGTAGCACAGGAGGAGACTGTCCTGCCTAGGCCCTAGCGTGTTCAGATTATAGACAGGTAACACAGCCTCCGGCTTGACTTGCTACCGAAGAATTAATAAGATTGTTATTAAGGTAATTATTTAGGAGTACTTTTTAAACACAATATCCTATCTCTAAGAGACCACATAGTATACCTTACATGATTTTAGGATTATCCGTGGTTGACAGAGGCTTGGGTTCCAGTCCATTCCCTACAGGGTCAAGAGTTCACCTGAGGTAATATGTTTGCCTTAGAGGTGAGGCCTCACATTGCAGCAAATAACCTACCTAGTGCATTTGCATATTCAGCCTGTTCCGGGAAGAGATCTTACGAAGCCTGTGATTCGCAGCTGCTTACTCAAGCCTTGAGAATTGCACAGGGCAGGGATAGGCAGGTGCCAAGTGTTCTTGTTCTTTGACCCCACTGGACCTGCACAGATCTGTGTGGGCGTAAACGGGAAATCGGAAAGGAGGTTGTTTTGGATGGCCCCTGCTCCCCATCAGAATTCATTTCAGATCTGAATTTATGCAAATTATCCCACCCAGTGAGAGTGGGTCTGTTGCAAGTGGCTGGCTGGGTCTGGGAACAGAAATGCAACTTTTGAGGATTTGTCATCCAGATCCACCAGCCAGTGACGCTGGAAACACGTCTACCTCTCAGCATAGTCTTTACATGTAGAGAGTTTCTTCCAATCTGTGGCCAGCCGTTGCTCTGACTTAGCCGGGCCCATTTAGGAATTTGGATCATTGGGGCGCACTTCAGTCCTGGTCTGCATTGCTGGGGGAAGGAAGAGTTTTACAGTTCAGGCTTTACATGGAAATTCCCTTCTCCCATTTGGAGCCAGGTGTCCAACCTATTTGTTAACCATTTCCAAATGACTCAAAGGACAGACAGGAAGTGCTTGGACACTCTCCAGCCCATTTCTACTAATTGGCCTTTATTTGCATTGGAAGCCATATTCCAGAATTCAAAAAAGGACTCCAGCCTCCTGAGACCCCTGAGCCACCTATGCCTACTGACAGGGTCTTTAGGGAGTTCCTGGCCTCCACTGACGGTCTTAACCCCAAATTCTTGCTAATTCTGGGAGGCCTCTTGTCACTCTCTGCTCCCCCACTATCCTAAATGTGCCATTTTTCTGCTGCCATCTCTCCTGGGGGGGGGGGGGGTTTGCAGAAAATAAGCAGTCTTTTTCTTGGAGCCTCTTTGGACTGACCCAGCTGGACAGCATTGCCTAATTGTGTTCTAGGCTGTCTGAAATCAAAAAGAAAAAATGTTTTGGGGTAACGCATTTGTGAAAAGTGATGGCCACGCCTTTGGCTGGAGCTCGGCACTCCCGGCTGCCTCCCTCCCTCTTCTCACCGTGTGCTCCAGACAATAGTGCAGTCTCCCATGGGAGCCATAGCCGAAGGGAATGGTGTCCTCAACCCAGCCACCTTCCAAGAAGGCCTAGAATAAAGCGAGGAAGCCGCTCTCTGCAGGCCCTCCCCAACCCGGCTGGAGATCAGGTTCTGGGCCTCCCGTGGGTGCTCCTAGGTCACTTGTCGGAAGACTGCTAAGCCCCCACATGGTGCAAAGCCTGCACCATCTGGCCATGCTCTCAATGCTCCAAGCACCTCTACTCTGCCCATTGCACCGTCCCCTCCCCACAGGGACTTCCCTGATACCTCCTGAACCAGGAAGCGCAGTGGGTTTCTGTAACTTTGATCAGGATTGCTTGCTTTGTACCAGACACTGTCTTCAGGGTCACTCAAGTGTATTGTACTTAGTATTGTATTTAGTCCTCACTAAACCTCAGGAGGGCATTGAGACTGGGTGGTTCCGCTGTTTGTGCATAGTTGGGGCACAAACAGGGAAGTGGACATCGGGGCCTTGGTGTTTCAGCTCTTACGAACTCTGGTGTGGAAATCAGTGCAAAAGTTCAAGTTGCATCTTGTGATCCATTGAGTTGGTGGGGACCGGAAGAAAGCAGAAAGCCAAGCCCCGCCTAAGAAGCCAGGCAGCTTTTCCGCCCTCCCGTGTCACAGGGTTCAGCTGGTCCGTTCCCCACCCCCATCCCCAGCTATCCTGCCTGGCCAGCTTCCCAGGGTGCTCTTGTGGGTACCGATGATTACTAAACAATTCATATTTGTATAGGCCTTTTTTTCTTTTCAATTTTGGGACAAGGTCTCGCTTTGTAGCCCCAGCTGGCCTGAGATTGGCCGAGATCTGCCTGCCTCTGCCTCTCTGGGGTAAAAGGCGTGCACCTTCCTTCATTTTTGGAGTGGTTTTCCATCTTGAGTTACCTGTTTTAATCTTCCTGACAACCAAGTGAAAACATCAGTGCCCGGAATGGCATTAGCACACTTTAAAAAAAGAAAAAAGCTGGGTGTGGTGGCGCACGCCTTTAATCCCAGCACTTGGGAGGCAGAGACAGGCGGATTTCTGAGTTCGAGGCCAGCCTGGTCTACAGAGTGAATTCCAGGACAGCCAGGGCTATACAGAGAAACCCTGTCTCGAAAAACAAAAAGAAGAAAAGACAGATTATGGTCTCAGTCCTCCATGATCTCAGCACTTTGGAAGCAAGACGGGAATTTTAAATTTGAGGTCAGTCTGAGCTGTGTAGTGAGACCTTGTTCAAAAAAAAAAAAAAAACTTTCTTTTAAGGTAAAGGAATTTAAAAGCAATTTCTGATTAAGAAGTAAAGGATGTTCCCCTAGATTGGCATTAGAGCTGAAGGCAGCTATGACTCAAGAGAAGGCGTGCTAGTCAGAAGGGACTTGGCAGGAGGTTAGGAGAAGCTAGGTGTGGTGGCTTAGCCCCAAATCCCAGCCCTTGGGAGGAAAAGGACCAGCTGTTGGATGAGACCCTGCTCTGAGAGAAAGAGAGAGAGAGAGAGAGAGAGATATCACTGCACTGGGTCAGTCTACCCAAGTCCTCTAGTCCTTGCTGTATTGTTTTCTTGAGGAAGCTGTAGATTGGATCTCCAGTCCCACCAGCACAAAGCAAAGTACTTAATTTACAACTCATTTGTCCTTTTCTTGTCTTCAGTCTGTTTTTGCCTCTAGAATTTTATGTCTGTAAGGGCCCTCTGTGTGCACAGCCCACAGCACGTGCTGAGTTCTAGTTAGGGGCTACTTGCCAAATAGAGGCTGGGGTATGGGCCAAGGCTGGACTAAAAGAGGCAAGAGAAATGAGGACGGGCTGGGGAGATGGCTCGTTGTGTAAAATGCTTGCCACACAAGCATGAGGCCCTGAGTGGATTCCCCAGCATCCACATCTGTACCTAGCACTAGGGAGCAGAAGCCACAGGGTCCCCAGAGCTCACTGGCCAGCCTAGTCAGTGAATTCTATGAGAGACCTTAAAAAATTAAACTTGTCAATGATAGAATATCTGACATCCACATGCACGCGCCACTCAGTAAGGGAAGACAGAATATGGCTACCCTCTAGGAAAGACTTATAAAGGGTGTAGTTGTGAGAAGGTGCCCACTCAGGTTTCTTGCTCCTAGAGACGTTATCCCCACCCTGCTCTGCTGGCACACAGACCTTGCAGGACCCCACACCAATGCCCTCCAAGCTTTCCCAGGAGTGACAGCAGCCTTGTGTGATCTTTTGCTGAAATGTGACTAGTGCTTTGAGTCACAGGAAACTCTTAAGACTTCCTCTCTCCTGTTGTGTCCTGCTGGCTGAGCCAGTGACTCCTCCCACTGAGGCTGCAGGGTGGTGATCCCTGCTTAGATGGTCTTTCTATATAAGGAGAAAAGCTGGGTACCGGGTGTTGCTGTGTTCCGCTGGATGTAGCCAGGAGCCCAGATGTGTATTCAAGACAGAGTGAGGGCTTTTCCCAGCCACCTCTGCCAAACCCAAAGTCCGCATCGTGGCTCTGCCGCACCTTCTGGAGTTTGTGGTGAGGACGGCGGCTTTCCACTGGCTGCTTTGATGCCGAGGTTGTTTGCATGTTATTTAGTAGAAGAGTTGTTGCTTATTGAAGCTGTCTGAATAGATATTCAGAATAAATGACATGTAACCACAGTGATACTGCCTTGCAGGCGCACCAGAGTTCAGCAAGAGAGGCTTAACTTGTGTGGACTCCTGGGGTGGAGAATGGTAAAGCAAATTCCACTTTTAAGTTCCTGCCTTGTTTTCAAAGACCCCAAGGGTTCTCATGAGATCTGGCAGAATTAGATGCCCATCCTGTAAAGATATAAACAGGAGTTTCAGCGAGAGGGATGCTGTGTGGTCCCTTAAGCATGTAGCAGTCAATTCAATTCTCAGATGCTCTGCATTTGCTTGCTTCAAAGATAAAGGAAGCAAAGATGGAGAAACAGCTCTGCTGTCAGAGCACCTGTTGTTCTTCCTCAAGCTTCTGTGGGCACTGGGCACTTACATGGTACACATACACACACATACATGCAAGCAAAACACTTGTACAAAGAATCCATAGAGGGGATGTAGCTTAAGTGGCAGAGAGCTTGCCTAGCATGCATGAAGCCCTGGGCCCATGGCCATGCACTGCATAAGCAGGCCATGGTGGTGCAAGCCAATCATCCCAACAAAGAGGAGAGGATGAGTGAAGGCCACACCTCAGGAGGAGATGGCTCAATAGTTAACACTTGCTGTTATTCCCAAGGACCCAAGTTTGGGGTGACCGCATCCCAGTTCCAGGGGATCCCATATACTCTTCTGGTCTCCACAGGGTACTATGCACCTATCAGGTGCCTCTATACCCATCACCTAGGTAAAAAATAAGTTCAAGGTCATCCTTAGCTACATAGCAAGTCAGAGGTGACCCTGGAATGCATGGGGGGCGGGGGGCCAGGGAGGAGGTTTCCTAGGCCCTGCAGAAGGAAGTAAAAAAGTTCCTAATTAACTCTTTCTACCCTTTGTTACAGTGGCTGACTCACTAGACCTCATTCTCCATTCTTCAGACTGTTTCCATGTGGGGGTTAACATCCTTTAATAAATTCTTTTCCTTAGCCACAGCGGTGTGTGTCTGGAGTCTCAGTTACTTGAGAGGCTGAGACAGAAAGAGGCCTGGCTTGAGCTAGGAGTTCAAGGCCAGACTGAACAATAGAGCAGGAAAAAAAAAAAAAGCTGTCAGGCTTGGTGGTGGTACACACCTTTCATTCCAGCACATGATGCAGAAGTAGGTGGATCGTTGTGAGTTTGAAGCCAGCCTGATTTACATAGCAAGTTCCAGACCTACGTAGTAAAACTTTGTCTCAAGAACAAACAAGCGGGTGGGGAGATGTTAGGGCTATAGCTCTATTGTTAAATGTTTGCCTAGCAAGCCAGAAGGTTGCTGGTTTCCCTAACAGCACATAAACTAGACGGCAACAAACACCTTGATCCAAGAGAGCTCAGTGGGGAAAGTGCTTTATGCCTGTCCTCACCTGTGTCATTGCGCCATGCGTGTGCCTGATGCCAAGGAGGCCAGAAGACGGCATTAGATCCCCTGCGACTGCTTCCACGGAAGACTAAGCCATGTGTGGGTGCTGGACTTCAACTCCAGACCACTGGAAGAGCAGCCAGTGCTCTTAACTGCTGAGCCATCTCTCCAGCCCAAAACTCTGCCTTTAAAAAAAAAAAAAAAAAAGCTGGGCATAAAGGTGCACTTTTGTCTCCAAACAAAAGTCCAAGGGAAGGGAGGAGGGTCCAGTGGGAAAAGGTATTTGCTGTACAAGCCTGAAGATCTGGGTTCAATCCCCAGGACCTACGTGGTGGAAGGAAAGAACCAACTCTTTCCACACACAGATAGCCACATAAGTAAATAAATATCATTTTAAAAATTAGATGATGTCTAATAGTAGCTAGTATTGACCTCTAGCCCTCACATGTACACACTTGCATACAGAGAGAGAGAGAGAGAGAGAAACTGAGAAACGAGCCCAGGACCTGACACCTGCTAAGTGAGTCTTCACCTGGACCTTATCCCCAGCTCCTTGAGTGCCCGGTAAGTCTATTTTTCTGGAGCTTGAGGCCTTGGGGGTTTTCTGTTTGTATGTGTATGTGTGTGTAAGAGAGTAAGAGGTAATAACAGTATAACAGTAATGGGCTCATGAAACCCAGTGCTCAGTGTTCAGATGGAGCTGGGAGTGTTGCTAGATGGTGAATGCTTGTTTACTATGCATAAAGCTCTGGGTTCGGTTCCCAACACACACACATACACACACACATTCCTGACTCCCAGTTTCTCCCTCGTGGGACCCTAGTGGCCTGAGCAAAGGAAGGGGCAGGTTCTGTGTGGCCTATCTCATTGTCTTCAGGAGTGTTCCTTCCTTGTTTCTGTTTTGCCTTTTTATTAGTAATTTTTTTTGAGATGTATCAGTATGTATGTTGGCTGGCTTGGGGCTCCCTATGTAGACAAGGCTGGCCACAAACTCATAGAGATGTACCTGTCTCTGTTTTCAGAGTGCTAGGGTTAATGGGTCCTGCTACTCCTGGCTGAATTCCTCATGTTTTTTGGTTTTTTTTTTTTTTTTTTGAGACAGGGTTTCTCTGTGTAGCCCTGGCTGTCCTGGAACTCACTTTGTAGACCAGGCTGGCCTCGAACTCAGAAATCCGCCTGCCTCTGCCTCCTGAGTGCTAGGATTAAAGGCGTGTGCCACCACGCCTGGCAATTCCTCATGTTTTTAAACATGTCTTCAGTTGCATATATGTGTGTGTACATGTGTCAATTGCATATATGTGTGTGTACATATATGTGCATATACATATATAAAGTGACTCCAGAAACATCATTAATTTTTGTTTGAATTATTTTTTTTAATTTTAAAAATTACATATGGGTGTTTTCCAACATGCTGTCTGAGCCCACAGAGGCCAGAGTCTCAATCAGATGCCCTGGGACTAGAGTTACAGATGGCAGTACGCTGCTATGTAAATGCTTAAGAATGGAAAGCAGACCCTTTGGAAGGGCCAGTGCTCTCAACTGCTGACCTATCTCTCCAGCCCTCCAATTTTTAAATTGTATTACTAACTCATGCATGGAGGTCAAAGGACAATTTACAGAACTCATTTCTTTCCTTCTACCCTAAAGGTTGAAGGGACTGAACTCAGGTGGTAAGGCTTGACAGCAGTGACCTTACCTGCTGAAATACATCACTGGTCTGTTTGGTTTTGAGATATGATCTCTTGTCCCAGTCTGGCCTGGAATTCTCTATGTAGCCAAGATGACCCTGAACTTCTGACCCTCCTGCCTCTGCCTCCAGGGTGCTGGGAGTACATATATATACTACTGTGCCCACTTTGTGCAGTGCCGGGTGTTGATCCTAGGCTCTCAAGCATGCTAGGCACGTGCTCCACTATTTAGCCACATTTCCAGCCATGGAGTTTTGTTTTGTTCTATTTTCTTGTTTACTTAACATAGAGCTTCATGTAGCCCAGGCTGGACCTGAACTTGCTATGTAGCTGAGGTTGGTCTTGAACTTCTGATTCTCCTGCCTTCGCTTCCCAAGTGCTGGATTACTGATATGCACCACCAACCCAGAGTGATTTTTAATTCTCCTTGTGAGACTGGAGAGAGCTCAGCAGTTGGGGACACTTGCTGCACAATCCCGAAAATCAGGTTTCACTGTGTCCCAGTCATTCGAGAGCTGTACATTCCTTCCTTCGGATGCTAGAGACCTAAGTCCATCTGTTTAGTAAACGTGGAGTGTCTTGTGGGCCAGGCACAGGCTTGGCAGCACAGAGAGTACCAAGTAGTGAACCTCTTCCTGGCAGGGGCCGGCTTACACTCATTTCTGTAATACCCTCTCAGCACACTTTCCTCACAGGTGTGCGGTGGGCGTTAGTTGAGTACAGCTCACAGCCTGCTCTTTCACACAGATCTCAGAAGTCCAGCCCAAGTAATGGTTTCTTTCCTTTCCTTTTCCTTTCCCTTTCCTTTCCTTTCCTTTCCTTTCCTTTCCTTTCCTTTCCTTTCCTTTCCTTTCCTTTCCTTTCCTTCCCTTCCCTTCCCTTCCCTTCCCTTCCCTTCCCTTCCCTTCCCTTCCCTTTCCTTTTCTTTTCTTTCTTTCTTTTTTTTGGTTTTTTGAGACAGGGTTTCTCTGTGTAACCCTGGCTGTCCTGGAACTCACTCTGTAGACCAGGCTGGTCTTGAACTCAGAAATTCATCTGCCTCTGCCTCCCAAGTGCTGGGATTAAAGGCATGTGCCACCACCGCCCGGCAATGGCCTCTTTCTTCCAAAAAGGAAATTCCATATATTGTCTTATGTCATGGATTTTTTATTATATTTTTTATTTTATTTTATTTTTGAGACACGGTTTTTCTGTGGGATGACTGTCCTGGAGCTTTTCTGTAGATGTGGCTGGCTTGCCTCTGCCTCCCAGGTGCTGTGGTGAAAGCTGGCCCAGCTTGTGTTTCTTTCTATCTTGTCCCCATGCCTTCTCACCTAGTAACAAAGGTTTTGGGGCTGGCGAGATGGCTCAGCGGTTAAGAGCACCGACTGTTCTTCCGAAGGTCCTGAGTTCAAATCCCAGCAACCACATGGTGGCTCACAACCACCCATAATGAGATCTGATGCCCTCTTCTGGTGTGTCTGAAGTCAGCTACAGTGTACTTATGTATAATAATAAATAAATATTAAAAAAAAAAAAGGTTTGTTCACACATAACAGTTCCCAGGACTTTGCTTTAGATCAACTGTTTCCCACATCTCTCATTTAAAATCCAATTCAAAAGCACATGTCTAATTTTAAATTTTTTAGGAGAAGCAGACAATGTTAATATTACTAGCCTACTATCTATACAATTACAATTATTTACTATATTAATATATCAGCCTGACAGTGGTGGTACACACCTTTAATTTCAGCACTTGGGAGGAAGAAGCAGGTGGATCTCTGAGTTTAAGGCCAGCCTGGTCTACAGAGTGAGTTCCAGGACAGCTAGAACTACATTGTATTCATGTAGTCTTTTTTTTTTTTTGGTTTTTCAAGACAGGGTTTCTCTGTATAGCCCTGGGTGTCCTGGAACTCACTTTGTAGACCAGGCTGGCCTCGAACTCAGAAATCCGCCTGCCTCTTGCCTCCCAAGTGCTGGGATTAAAGGCGTGCGCCACCACGCCCGGCCCTTTTTTTTTTTTTTTTTTTTTTTTCTTGGATTTTCAAGACAGGGTTTCTCTGTATAGCCCTTTCAATTTTTTTGTACCACTTCAATACTTAAATTCAAGTAGAACAAGAAGCCATAGAAACATCAGTTACAATGACTTCATTGGCAGGGGAGAAACTATGACAAGGCAGCATACATGCCAAGCAGGTAAATCATTTAATCTCTAAACTTTTTTGTTTGTTTTTGGGTTTTTTTTTTTTTTTTTTTTTCGAGACAGGGTTTCTCTGTATAGCCCTGGCTGTCCTGGAGCTCACTTTGTAGACCAGGCTGGCCTCGAACTCAGAAATCTGCCTGCCTCTGCCTCCCAAGTGCTGGGATTAAAGGCGTGTGCCACCACGCCTGCACCATCAACTTTCTCTTTTTTTGTTTCTGTAGCTTGAATTCCCAATTCCCTCTTTTCTTCCACGTTGAACTAACAGTTTCCCAGAAACTAGAAACAGCTATATAGTTTATCTTAGTTCTTGTGCAAGCACCACTACTTGCAGACGAGGAGTTCTCTGTTACTAAAGCTAAGCCCACATCTTCCAAGACATTTCAGGAAATTATTAAATAAAAATTTAAACTTTTTTTTATTCACATTCCTAAACACCCCTCCCCAAGAAAAAATTATTTTTGATTGATGAGAGACAAGGCAGTGTCTTTTTAAGTTAGTCTTAAAAATTGACAAGTCGGCTGAGAAAACTATGTTTGGTAAGAAGATGGCCGAAGAAGAGAGGGTGGATTGCCAAACGTGGACTCATGGGGAGGAACAGTGGGAGAGAGACATATGGAGCATGTTTTAAAACAAAACGTTGGACAAGAATTCAAGCGAGTAATAAACATGGTGGCCAGAAGAGGAATCGCTGGTATGCATGCTGCGAAGCCATCCTGAGCCAGAGCAGACATTGCAACATGCAAAGGCCAGGCCAGCAATCCCTACTGTTGTTCTTTCTGGAACTACATTCTTTCCCATTAAAGGGAGTGGGGGGTAAAGTTGTGTATATAAACAATCAAAAGCGGTAATTAGGAAGCCAGACTCTAGCTTCATACAACCAAGGAAACCCTGCATTGCAAGCATTCCATCCCCCTGCAGACTGATCCAGCATCCATAACTCCTCGCTGGATGCCTCGAAGACGTCCCTGAATGAGTGAATGAACTGGCTGATAGCAGGGAGTCTAAGGGAGGGGGAAGCAGGGAATGAAAGAAACGCTTTACAAATGATGGACCGGTCATCGCTGCGGGAATGGGGAGTCCAAAGCTGGAAGGGAGGCAGAGTGCAGGGTGGGAAGAGATGGCTTCTGTGGTTTAAAGAACAAGGTTCTTGGGAAAAGGGCAAAGACAGAAAACAGGTGAAAAAGGCCTGCAGTGAGCGGTCGGCTCACACCACTCTCCTGGCCGGCCGGTAGGGCATCCTCGCCCGCCCCTCGGAGTCCAGGCTGGCGCACCTGCCTAAGCCTCCTGAAAGCAGGTGTGTGTTGGCATGCTTGGCTTCAAAATTACTTTTCAAATGTTTTTTTTTTGTGTCTACCCAGGAGTTTAGACCTCTGTTTTCTGCCTGGTCGGTGCATTTCTCATCTTAAATTCTGAAGCATTAGCTTGAGCTTCCTGTGGACCGTGTTGGTTTGCTTTGGTTTGACGAGGGCAAAGGCATCTCAATATATTGCCAGGGTTGTCTTTAGTCCAGGGCTCAACTGATTCCCCTGCTCTAGCCTCCCCTACAGCTGGAGGTATAAGCACATGTCTCCACATCTGGTCCGCAGTGTTAATTTGTGTAAAAACTGCCACTCTAATTTAAAAAAGAGTCATTATAAAAATTCTTAAAACACTATTTTCCATGTAAATGTTTAAAACAAGCTTTAGATATTTGGTATCCACATATGTCAACTAATTGAGTCCTTGAAAAAAAAAAAAAGGTCACACACAAGGATGTGGCCTGGGTGCCTGTTGGAGTTTCAAATAGTCACCTGCTGTTGATTACAGGGCTTTCAAATAAAAATACCTTCACCCCATTTGTACCTCATGAATTCCTGTCTCAAATGTCAAGTGATTTCAACTTCTGACTTCTCTCTTGTGCATTCCTTCTAGCAAGATTTTCCTGAGTCAGCTCGCCCCCAGTGAGGTCATGTAGCCATGGGTCTGTCTTAGCCTTGGTTTCATCTGGGAAGTTAAGGCCTTGGATCTGTCCAGAGCTGAACGGGTTTGTCTTGTGAGAATTATGAACTAATTATTTCTCAAGTATATTCAACAGAATGCAGCCAGTGGGGTGTGCCTTCTAGCAGCTGAACAGACCACTGTCTACATTCTTTAAAAATAAGATATGGTCCAGTATTTTAAACCATGGCAACAGTTGATAAGAAAAACATCGAAATGGTAATCATTTCCACATGGAGAGAAAGCAGGGAGCTGTCAGGTTTTTTTTTCCCCATGCAACAATAAGTCAGGACTGGTAGACTGCATAGAAATAGCCAGTGCTTCTATTTTGCCCTTATTTTATAGTGTTTGATACACTGTTCCCCTCACACTGTCACATTTTATGGGCTGTGGTTCCGGTGTCTTCCTTTGTTAATTCCACCTTTTTGTGCCTCTGCCTCTGCCTCTGCCTCTGCCTCTGCCTCTGCCTCTGCCTGTGGGATTAAAGGTGCGTGCCACCATCACCTGGCTGTGAGATTCTTACTGAAGGGCTGACAAAATGGCTAACCTGGTAAAGGTGCCCTCCATGAAGCCTTATGAGCTGACCATTAGCTTCTGGAAACAGAGCCAACTCCTCCAAGATAGCACAAGCATGCCCATATATGTACACACGCTCACACAAACAAACACATAGATATAACTCAAATTTGCCACAAAGCATATAAACTTCCTTCTATAGTAGTCTTGCTGGACAGTGGTAATGCACTTCCTTAATCCCAGCACTCAAGAGGCAGAGACAGGCAGATTTCTTGAGTTTTGAGTTAAAAGTCAGCCTAGTCTACAAAGTGAGTTCCAGGACAGCTAAGGCTACACAGAGAAACACTGTCTCAAAAAAAGAAAAAAAAAAAAAGTCATGGTGACACACACCTTTGATCCCAGCACACAGGAGGCAGAGGCAGGTGGATCGCTGTGTGTTCAAGGGCAGCCTGGTCTACAAAGTGAGTACCAGGACAGTCAGGGCTTCACAGAGAAACCCAGTCTCAATCAATCAATCCCCCCCCCCCCCCCCCCCCCCCCCCCCCCCCCCCCCGCCAAAAGGTACACAATTATCCCATTTACCTGTTTACTTAAAAAAATAAAAGGGTGGGGGCTGGAGAGATGGCTCGGTGGTTAAGAGCACTGACTGCTCTCCCAGAGGTCCTCAGTTCAAATCCCAGCCACCACATGGTGGCTCACAACCATCCATAATGAGATCTGATGTCCTCTTCTGGTGTTTCTGAAAACAGCTACAATGTTCTTACATATAAAAAAAAAAAAAAAAAAAGCTGGGTGGTATAGTAGCCCAACTTTAATCTCAACACACAGGAGGCAGAGGCAGTTGGATCTCTGAGTTTGAGATCAATCTGATCTACAGATTGAGTTCGAGGCTAGTCAGGACTGCACAGTGAAACCCTGTCTCAAAATAAATATTTCACTAATATGTGTGGGGGCATGCACATACCTTGGCACAAGTGTGGTCAGAGGAGTAGCTTCTCTTCGCCCATCATGTAGGTCCAGGGATGAGTCTCAATTGTCAGGCTGGGCAGAAAGTGCCTGATGAGCCATGTCTCCAACACTTGGCTCTGGTGTCTGAGACTGTGTGTATACCTTATCTGACCTGGAGCTTGGTATGTGTTCAAGGCTGCCCATTGCTCCTGATCCTCTTACCCAAGAACTAGAATTACAGCCATTTGCCACACCTTCCTTCTCTCTCTCTCTCTCTCTCTCTCTCTCTCTCTCTCTCTCTCTCTCTCTCTCTCTCTCCCAAAACTCCAAACTGAACAGATCCTCCTGGCCTTTTTTTTTTGGTTTTTCCGAGACAGGGTTTCTCTGTATAGCCCTGACTGTCCTGGAACTCACTTTGTAGACCAGGCTGGCCTCAAACTCTCCTGCCTAGGATTAAAGGCGTGCACCACCACGCCCGGCTTGCACCTGGCCTTTTTAAAAATGGCTACATAGAAGATCTCACTGTCTTCAGAACCGATGGCCACGGTGTACCATTTGACAACATCTCCCTCTTGTGGTTCAAAGCAATCATTTTCAAAGGCAAATATATTTACAGAATAGTAATTTTTCAAGTACAGTGCTTACCACTTTGGAAGCTGATGCTGAGGCTGAAGTATCATGGTAAGTTCCAGGCCATCCTGAGCTAAAGAGACCTTGTCTAAAAATGGAAACAAACAAAAAACCACTCTGGAGAGATGGCTCAGGGGTGGCCTGCTTACTCTACTTGTAGAGGGTCAGAAGTCATTTGCATCTCCAGCTCCAAAGTATCTAATGTTCCCTCTGACCTCCATGGGTAGCTTCATACATGCACACATGCACAGACACACATATACATATATATACATACATACATACACACACACACAAATAAAAAGAAATCTTTTTTTTTTGTTGTTTTTTTTTTTGTTTGTTTTTTTCGAGACAGGGTTTCTTAGGCCCTGGCTGTCCTGGAACTCACTTTGTAGACCAGGCTGGCCTCGAACTCAGAAATCCGCCTGCCTCTGCCTCCCGAGTGCTGGGATTAAAGGCGTGCGCCACCACGCCCGGCTAGAAAACTTTTTTTTTAAAGTGCTCATGCACACTCAAAAGTCTGTGTTGCTTTTATTTGAACTGTGGAAGTTTAGATCACGTTTAGTAAATCTTTTTCATTGTAAAGACGGAAGATTTAGAAACCTGGAGCACAACAGAACATTCCTCTCCTTGGACTCTTACAGCCGAGTATCTGCCAAGTTCCTTTAAACCAGACTCCAAGGTGCAGAGTCTCCCTGGAGGCTGAGTCAGGGAACTCGAGACCAACAGTTTGAGACGCCGCCGTCTCAACAGAATGGTGTTCTTTTCTTTTTAAAAGATTGATTTGTTTGTTTTATATGAATACACTATTACTTTCTTCAAACACCCCAGAAGAGCCCATTATAGATGGTTGTAAGCCACCATGTGGTTGCTGGGACCTCTGGAAGAGCAGCCAGTGCTCTTAACTGCTGAGCCATCTATCCAGTCCCCAAACCATGTTCTTTATAGAAGCATTGCTTTTTTTTTCCTTCTTACAAATGAAATACTTAATAGATGTTTTCACTGAAAATACACTCCACTCCACTGGAAGTGTTTTCTTCATGTCTGTGGACAGAGTACCTAAACTAGAATCAGCATTCTACTTTATTACTTAACAGACTGAACCTGAAAGCAAATATTTGTATTTATTTATCTAGTCTAAGACAGGGTCTCATGTCATCCAGGTTGGCCTGGAACTTTCACTGTAGTCAAGGTTGACCTTGAGCACCTGGTCCTCCTGCTCCTGATTCCAGAGAGCTTGATCACAGGCAAGCACCACTGAGCACAGCTCAATTTTGAAAATATGTTAGTCCAAAACTCCTGTAAAGAGCTTTTCCTCTTGGCTTAGGGTCAAAGACTACCATAGCTGGCAACAACTTGTTCCAACAATGTAAAGCTGTCCAAAAAGTCTTCTTCCTCCATTCCAAATTTTGTGTACTGATGGATGTAGGCTCTGGGGAGAAAGCAGAAAATGGGAATCAACTATTCCAGGCAAATGAAAAACTTTTTTTTTTTAAAGATTCATTTATTATATATAAGTACACTATAGCTGTTGTACTGGCTAGTTTTGTGTCAACTTGACAGAGCTGGGATTATGACAGAGAAAGGAGCTTCAGTTGGGGAAGTGCCTCCATGAGATCCAGCTGTGGGGTATTTTCTCAATTAGTGATCAAGGGGGGAGGTCCCCTTGTGGGTGGTGCCAACTCTGGCCTGGTAGTCTTGGGTTCTATAAGAGAGCAGGCTGAGCAAGCCAGGGGAAGCAAGCAAGCCAGTAAAGAACATCCCTCCATGGCTTCTGCATCAGCTCCTGCTTTCTGACCTGCTTGAGTTCCAGTCCTGTCTTCCTTTGGTGATGAACAGCTATATGGAAGTGTAAGGCAAATAAACCCTTTCCTCCCCAACTTGCTTCTTGGTCATAATGTTTTGTCCAGGAATAGAAACCCTGACTAAGATAAATTGGTACCAGGAGTGGGGTATTCCTGTGACAACCTGACCATGTTTTGGGGAGGACTGTGGAAGGACTTTGGAACTTTGGGCCAGAAGATCCATTCTGTGTTAAGAACTCTGTGGGATGTTGTGTAGGAGCTTGGAAGATAATGTTGAGAACAGTGCAGAAGATGGAGGCCTGGCTTGTGAAATTTCAGAGGGAAAA
>LR750145.1:503251-529356 GCA_902729485.2 Mus minutoides | reverse complement strand
ATTGTGAAGATTCTGTGGTCCTGGTTAGCTGGGGCTGAAGAATCAGCTGAGATTAACAAGATACCAGAACTAGTAAAGTGAAACCTTTGTATTACTGGGACTATTGATGCTGGTTAGCTGGAGCTAAGAAATTAGCAGTGAGTAAGACGAGACCAGCATCATTGAGGTGACATCTTCTGGGAAGTGTTTTCTGAAAGCACAAGGAGGCTGTGTTCCAGAGATAGCCAAGGTTGTACCTTGTGCTGTGGCTGGACTTGGTAATGTGTAAGAGTTACCTAGGTGTTATTGGTTTTGAAGGCATGAAGGGGTCATGCAGAGCAGCTGAGGCCATGGAAGCACTGTAGGAGGCCATGGAAGGCCATTGGTGAAGGTGCAGCCTCAGTTGCAATTGATGGCCCAGGACTGAAGGGATCATGCAAAGGAGTTGCGGCTTGGCACCATGAAGAGAGCCTATGAGAGGCTATTGATGAAGTCTAGTTACAGTGGAAGGCAGCAGTGTTTTGGAAATGTCAGTACCATGAGATGACCACCAAGAACAGCAGCAGCAGTGGAGTACAGGCAGCTGGAGCCTAGAAGACAAGGTGTGTGCTACAAAGGGCATGGCTGGAGAAGTGACCCAAGCCCTTGGAGGAGCCCAGAAGATCATGAGTTGGATCCCAGACATTGGATGGTTGGAGATTGAATTTTGCTTTTGAGTGTGACAGTGCCCTGATATGTTTCCCTTTTGAAGGAAGTTTTTTAGTGAAGCCCACAGTTAAGAGACTTTGAATTTTAAAGTACTTTGCATTTCAAAAGATACTGGATATTTTAAAGGGATTGAACTTTTAATATGTAAAGACTGTGAGACTTTTAAAGTTATTTAGATCTTGGGGATGAATAAGAACTAAGGGTTGAGGCTTACTAGTGATGTGTTTGTGTGTCAAGTTGACAAGGGGTCAATTGTACTGGCTAGTTTTGTGTCAACCTGACACAGCTGGGGTTATCACAGAGAAAGGAGCTTCAGTTGGGGAAGTGCCTCCATGAGATCTAGCTGTGAGGCATTTTCTCAATTAGTGATCAAGGGGGAAAGGCCCCTTGTGGGTGGCACCATCTCTGGGCCAGCAGTCTTGGGTTCTATAAGAGAGCAGGCTGAGCAAGCCATGGGAAGCAAGCCAGTAAAGAACATCCCTCTATGGCCTCTGTATCAGCTCCTGCTTCCTGACCTGCTTGAGTTCCAATCCTGACTTCCTTTGGTGATGAACAGCCATGTGGAAGTGTAAGCTGAATAAACCCTTTCCTCCCTAACTTGCTTCTTGGTCATAATGTTTTGTCCAGGAATAGAAATCCTAACTAACAGCTGGGCATGGTGGTGCACGCCTTTAATCCCAGCATTCGGAAGGCAGAGGCAGGTGGATTTCTGAGTTCGAGGCTGGCCTGGTCTACAAAGTGAGTTCCAGGACAGCCAGGGCTATACAGAGAAACCCTGTCTCGAAAAACCAAAAAAAAAAAAAAAAAAAAAAAAAAAAAAAGAAATCCTGACTAAGACAGCTGTCTTCTGACAAACCAGAAGAGGGCATCTGATCTCATTGTAAGCCACCATGTGGTTGCTGGGAATTGAACTCAGGACCTCAAGAAGAGCAGTCAGTGCTCTTACCTGCTGAGCCACCTTTCCAGCCCCACACATGAGAAACTTAAACAATAAACAGATGTAGGAGCACTCGACGCTCACAACGTCTCTGAGGGTCCTTGTCATGTGTGGGCCACTTGTTTACTCTGAATCAATAAATATTGTTAGCAAACGTTAGCTGTCACCATGCTGCCTCTGCTTTTAGTGTCCCAGAGGGCACAGGAAAGGCAGCATGTCGGACTCTGGAGTCCCGGCATGCAGGCTCAGGACAGGAGGTGACTACCTCCAGACTGACTCTAAAAGAGAGCTCAGAAGTTTCACTTAAGGTTTGAAATTGGAAAGGAAGCCAGGGTTCTGCCTGAGTGGTTTTCTCAGATCCACCACCCCAACCCCCACCCCCCAGCTCCCAGAAGAATAGCAAGGGCAGACACAAAATAAACTGACGTCATAGTGAGAGTTAGAAGAGCTTTGACCCAGAGACGATTTGGGATCCAGGTGAGGAGAGACAGACGGGACAGCCTGGGCCCTGCGGAATCCTAGCCCTGTTCAGTCATCTGGGGAATTTTATTTTGACAACACATAGCTGTCAGTGCCCAGTGGGGCTCTTCAGTGCTATTACTGAGGAGGACCAGAGTCCCCTCTATGCCCAGGACCATTTTCTTGCCTCATCCTAGTGCTAGGGACAGGACACAGGCCCTCACAAGTGCTGGGCAAGTGCTCTGCTCCCAAGCAATAGCCCTGATCCCAAAGATCTTCTTTTGAAAACCATCTTACTATGAATTTTGCCTGGAAACTGTTCAGAGGACCAGGTTCTCTTCCCAGCATCTACACAGAGCCTGCAAACCATCCGTAACTCTAGTTCTGGCGATTCCTATGACACGCAGACACACATGCAGGCAAAACACCCATACACATAAAGCAAAAGGAAAGAAAATAAAAATAATAGTACAGAACACCTACTGAGCACTCGCCAAGCAGTGTACTAGGTGGCTTTGCATGATTTCCTCGCTGGTTCCTGCTGCACAGATGAGGAGCGGAAGCCTTTAAGTCACATGTCCAAGGCTTCATAGCTGCATGGGGGCAGCAAGGCTTGCTCCACAGCACACCTATGCTTTACCTTGGCATTCTCTGGCTAAGGTAGGGAAGTCTGGAGACTTATTTTTACTTACTTGGATGAGAACATATTCCATGCCTTGCCCACAATCATATCCAGTGGCTTTACTAAGAGCTGGCTGTTGCTGACCAGGGCTGCAGACTTCTCATACTTGTCAAAGGCTCGCTGGGTTTTCCACACACTGAAAGCATCAACAGGCTCCAACCAGGAAGTGTAGAGAGCTGGGTCTTTAAATCCCTCTAGAGTTAAAAACACCATACATATGAGCAAAGTTCCTTCTAGACATGTGTGAAATCGTAGCACTTGGGAGGCAGAGGCAGGCAGATTTCTGAGTTCAAGGCCAGCCTGGTCTACAGAGTGAGTTCCAGGACAGCCAGGGCTATACAGAGAAACCATGTCTTGAAAAACAAAAACAAAACAAAACAAAAGCCAATTCAAATATGAATGTTAAAGTAGCAGCAAGGCGTGCTTGAGGCCCAAGGGTCTCTGACCTTCCTTATCGCTTTCTCAGATTTGAACCTGCAGTCTAGGAATATGGAGAACAAGATGATAAACCTGAGGGCAGTCAACGCGGTCTTACCTCCCTGACCCTACACCGTCAGTGGCTCAGACTGAGGTGATTCGCTGGTTTTGTGGGAGAAAAGAATTTCAGATTGAGTTGGCAGGAGGCAGAGCCAGCCTTCACTGAAAGATGTCTTCATGCAGAGCTTGAGTACAGAGACTGACGTCCTTGGGAGGAGAGTACAGCCCTCCCCATCCTCACCCTCACCCTCACAGGTGCAGATGCATAGAGGAGTTGGGCCCCATTGTCCTGGACAGCACTGTGGTCCTCCTGAACTTACTGTCTTCAAGGCGCTGCTAAGGAATGTCAGTGAGGCCATAGGCTGCTCCTGAAGGGTCTCGGACAGGGCTGCAGTGAGGAGGTAAACTCTAGACCACAGGGATGAAGGAGGGTGGGGTGTCTTCACTGGAAACAAGGTGTTAGTTCTGTTTGTGAGATGCCCAGAAAATGACTGCAAGAGGAGAGAGGCCTTGCTCCGGGTCCTCCACTTTCAGGCCCTGAGCCTGGGTCACTCTTTGTTTACATCCCCCTCCCCGCCGCCCTTCCCTTTTGCTCCAGCCCCACTCACTCTGGACCATAGGTTTTTTTATTTGTATCTCATTAAGGATGGTTGTGAGTCACCATGTGGTTGCTGGAATTTGAACTCATGTCTTCCAGAAGAGCCGTCAGTGCTCTTAACTGCTGAGCCACCTCACCAGCCCCTGTTTAACATTCTTGTTTGAAGATATTTCTACACAAAATACCATGTCTATGCTGACAAACTGGAATCTTTGCCTTCCTAAGTCCCGACATTTCCCCTTCTGGCCCACCTCATGTCACCTTGTCAGCTGTAACCCAGTGTGTACGGACCCACTGCATGTGTTCAGTCAGGTCCCCAGGCAAAGCTTTGAAATCAGACTTTGGAAGCCACCAAAATTGAACCCATCTGGAGGCTGAGAACTGGCTCAGTGGGTAAGAGTGCTTGGTGTACACGTAAGCTTGTGGTCAGGGATGGGCAAACCCAGGAGCTTTCCAGTCAGCCTGCAGAGCTGACAGGGCAAGCTTCATGTTCAGTGAGTGACCCTGTCTCAAAGCAATAAGGTAGGGAGAAGCAACAGATGAAGACACCCCATGCCCTCCTCTGCATGTAAATGTATAGGCATATGCACCCATATCATACACTTTTTTTTGTTGTTTTTTTGTAGACCAGGCTGGCCTTGAACTCAGAAATCCACCTGCCTCTGCCTCCCAAGTGCTGGGATTAAAGGCGTGCGCCACCACGCCCGGCTCATATCATACACTCTTTTTTTTTTTTTTTTTTTTGGTTTTTTGAGACAGGGTTTCTCTGTGTAGCCCTGGCTGTCCTGGAACTCACACTGTAGACCAGGCTGTCCTCGAACTCAGAAATCTGCCTGCCTCTTGCCTCCCGAGTGCTGGGATTAAAGGCGTGCACAACCACGCCCGGCTCATATCATACACTCTTGAGTGTGCTTTACCCTCCCCCTACATGCCTGTTTCTATGAACCCCAGTGTTTATACCTATGCTAATAATTTCCTCTTGAAACCAGGGATGCTGGCCCCTAAGCCTAATGACCTGCTTCAATCTCTGGGACCCACACAGTGGTCAGAGAGAACCAATAAAGTGTTTCCCATCCCCATATACAGTACATGTGTACCCTACACACACACACAAATAGATGTACAAAGCTCCCCTTCCTAAGGGGAGAGGATGTGGCTCAGTCTGCACAGGGATCTCTCTTCAACCCCCAGAGCCCGAGTCAAGAGCTTGGCATGGGCACTGGGAGTGTAGACTGGGAATCACTGGCCTGCCAAATCTAAGTTCCTCAGCAAGTCCCAGGTTAGTGAGAGACCCTGGCTCAAAACTAAGAGGAGATGTGGAGGGGGGCACACTCCTGTAACCCTAGCACTTGAAAAGTAGGGGCAGGAGATCAGTTCAAAGCCAGCCACAGCTACAAAGCAAGTTTGATCTCTCACACACATAATAGAAAATTCCAGTATAGATGACACCTGAGGAAGGACACATACTGGCCTCTGGCCTCCACAGGTACACACTCATGCACACACTCATGCACACACTCATGCACTACTGAATTCCAAAGAATATTGGTGTGGCTGGAAAGATGGCTTAGTGGGTTATATACTCCAACCCCTAATTAGGTTTGGGCTTGTTTGTTTGCTTTGTTTTGTTTTGGGGTGGACGTGTGGGGTGTTTTGTTTTGTTTGTTTGTTTGTTTGGTTGGTTGTTTTTTGGTTTGGTTTGGTTTGGTTTGGTTTGGTTCCGTTTTTTGGGTTTTCCAGACTGGGTTTATTTGTGTGGTCTTAGCTGTCCTAGATCTCACTCTGTAGTGGAGACTGGCTTCGAATTTAGAGATACACCTGCCTCTGCCTCCTGAAAGCTGGGACTAAAGGAATGCTCCACCATATCTGGCTTGTTTTTGTTTTTGTTTTTGTTGTTGTTGTTGTTTTATTTTAGACAGGGTTTTACTAAATAGCCCTGGCTAGCCTGGAACTCATTAAGTAGACCAGGCTGCCCTCACACTCACAGGAATCTGCCTGCTTCTGTCCCCTGATCTGGGATTAGAGTGGTTAAATGCCTAACTAAAAGTGCTTACTGTGGCGTATGCCTTTAATCCCAGCACTAGGATTTCTGAGTTCGAGGCCAGCCTGGTCTACAAAGTAAGTTCCAGGACAGCCAGGGCTATACAGAGAAACCCTGTCTCGAACCCCCTCCCCCCAAAAAAAAGTGCCTACTGTGAATAGGTGTGTGGAGTTTGGAAAGCTGTGTGCACTCAGCCCCTCTGCCCACCTTCACATGAATCCCAGTACTAACTCAGGCTTCAGACTCAAGGGAAGGAAGTGTTCCTCCCCAGCACCATCTTGACAGTCCCAGGAGTTGTTTTTAGAACCCTCACGTGCTCCAAAGCATATGCCTCACTTTCCCCCAAATGTGTGCTTACCTACGACTGCACTGTGCACCTCTCTCCCTCGGAGGACGACCAAGTTAGCAAGAGAAGTGTTAAAATGAGGCTGCTTGTGGGCAGGTGCTTTGCCAAGAGGTGGAAGGCCTGACAGAGGAGGCCGCACCTGCCAGTCGATACCTAGCAGAGGAAAAGCAAGATTGCTTAGAAATGGCACTGAACAACATGAGAGAACAGACGTTTCAGGTTGAGTGTGGTAGCACATGCTATAGTCCCAGCACCTGGCAAGTAATGCGAGAGAATCAGCAGTCAGGGGTTCAGGGCCCTGGGATAATCCACCTGCATTCAGACACGTTTGTTTGCCTAGGTTTTTTGTTTTTTGTTGGTTTTTTTGGTTTTTTTTTGAGTCAGGGTTATGCTCTGTAGCCTAGAACTCAAAATGTAGCCTAGGCTTGTCTGGGACTTCTGCTTTGGCCTCTGAAGTGCCAGGGTTGCAGTGGTTACAGATGTTAGCTGCAGTGTCCACCTGTTTTTCTGTTGTTATTGCCCTCCCTCCCTCCCTCCCTCCCTCCCTCCCTCCCTTCCTTTCTATCTTAAGGAGGTCTTGCTATGTAGCCCTAGGGTCACCTCAATTTCACAATCCTCCTGCCTCAAAGTGCTAGGATTACAAGCATGCACAACCATGCTCAGCTTCGGAGCCAGGTATTCAGTGACACTGTGACCTCTCTCTATGTCTGTGTCTGTGTGTCTGTGTCTGTCTGTATCTCTGTCTTCCTCTCTCTGTGTCTGTATCTTTATTTTTCTCCCTGGGGGCTATCTCTCTATTAAGTAGCTCTGGCTATCCTGGAACTTGCTATGTAGAACAGACTGGCCTTGAAATCAGAGTTCTGCCTCCTTCTGCCTCCTGAGTGCTGGGATTAGAGGTGTGTTATCCCATCTGGCGATTTTATTCTCTCTTGCTTCAATCATTCATTCCCCTGCTGTCTGTTGCTGGGCTATGTGGGGATACATGATGATGGTGACAAGGATGGGGACAATCTTCATACAGAGCAATCTGATAATATGTGAACAGTCATAAAGCTAGACCCTCACCTTCATCTGTGCCATAAATATGTTTACCCATATCCTTAGTCGTATATTCAAAACTGAAGACATTCAGGGCTGGCTACGTAGCTCAAGGGTGGTACACTAGCCTAGTATATGTAAAACTAAAAAATTCAATTCCTGGACTACAAAAGTTTTTTTTACACGCTTAAACTCTGTAACTAACTATAAAAAGACCATTGCTATCCTAAAGTTAGTTCTGTGTGGGAGATTTTCTAAACAAACTGTACTGTATTGACCTGATAGAGCTTGGTGCAGGGTGCCTCACCCTCCTTTGAAGAATACTGTACTCCATGAGATATTAGCAGGTATTGCTAGAAAAACAAGTGATGAGCTCCCAACTATTGGAAAGTATCACTTTAAGATGTAGACTTTTTACTTTGGCTCTGCCATCCAGCAGAGAAAAGGAAATCAGCCTGTTTTTTCTTTTTTTTCTTTTTTTCAGACACATCAGAAGAGGGCATCAGGTCCCATTACAGATGGTTGTGAGTCACCATGTGGTTGTTGGGATTTGAACTCAGGACCTCCGGAAGAGCAGTCAGTGCTCTTAACCACCAAGCCATCTCTCCAGCCCTCTACCTGTTATTTTATGTTTTCCTATAGTACCTACTACTAGATAACATCCAATGATTTCTACTTAGGGGCAAAGGACTACACATACACCTGTGTACTCTAAGGATGTCTCATCATAGGAAAGCCAGCAGCAGACACGGAGATAGCATCAGGAAAACTTGTGAGCAACCTGACAGGAAACTCTGCTCAGCCATTGTGAAAATCCTGAGAGCAAGACAGACATTTCTAACAGCAGAGGGAACAAGGAGATTTCTGCTCTGGAAAGCTAAACCAGCAAGGGCAGCCTCAGGGACTGTAGGCCTGGACATCCAGAGAGGCGTGTAATAGTTAAAGCTGGGAATAAAATAAAATAAAATAAAAGTCTGAGCCAAATATTCAGAAGCAAGGAAATAAGCTTCAGAAGGAACAACTGAGGACGTGGAAAGTGGTCTGACCTGAGTGACAGGACGCGAGGGCAGGCACTGCTGTGATCTCCTTACCGAGGTGTGCCACACAACTGCTCCGCCCACTACCCGACTGACTTACAATGTGCCTACAGTGCAATGCAGGGGATCAAATCCAGGGCCTCTCACATGCGGAGTCTGCTGGGAGGCTGGAGAGATGGCTCATTTTGGCTGCTTTTCCCAGGCTCTATTCCCACCATCCATATGGTGACTCAAAACTGTCTGCAACTCTGGGCTCGGGGAATGGGATGAACTCTTGGTCTCCACAGTACCAAGCATGCATGTAGTACACAGGCATACGCGCAGGCAAAACACCCATACAAATAAAATAAAGGAAAAAAAATCAAAATCATGCATCCTGCCACTGGGTACACCCCTAGTCCTTAAGTGAATTTTAACTACTTGATTATTTGATTTATAAAAAATTAATTGACAAGACAGTGGTGGCTCACGCCTTTGTTCTCAGCACTCAGGAGGCAGAGGCAGGGGGATCTCTGTAAGTTTGAGGCCAGCCTGGTCTACATTGAGTTTTAGGACAGCCAGGGCTACACAAAGAAACCCTGTCTTGAAAAGAAAATTGATTTCTTTTATTTGCATGTGGTGTGTGCGTTCATGCATGTAGGTGTGTGCTCATGTGTGACCACAGAGCATGTGTGGAGGTCAGGGGACAGTGTGCAAGAGTTGGTTCTCTCCTTCCACCTTGTGGGTCCCAGGGACTAGACTTGGGCCATCAGCTTGGACTGGTGCACAGTTTATTTTTTCTCTGAGGCAGGGTCTAATATACCTGAGGCTGACCTGAAACTTGCTATGTAGCAGAGCAGGCTATTGCTGATCTTCCTGCTTCTATATCTGCAATGTTGGGGTCACAGACATACATGCACTTCCACCCCTGGTCTTTTGGGGGCTTAGGGCTGAACGTAGGGCCTTACACAGGTTAGGTAAGCTACCTGATTTTTAAAACTACCTTCATATTTTACTTTGAACAAACCAAAATAAAGGTTTGAAATAACATGGCACTTGTCTGACATGTTCCTTCCAGATGAAACTGTAAAGCTATCAAGAAGCCCTTAACAACTCCGGCGAGTTTCTGTAGGAGGGGCCTAGGCTAGAAGAAGAAGCCTTTCTTTCAACCAGCCTGAGCCAGTTTATACCCAGGGCTCCAGGACAGGCGCTTCGCTGGTATGTGGGTTGTCTATTTTTAAACTATCCCTTTACCTTCTTCCATTTTTGCACTGGAGATAAGCATCTGTCTTAAATGCTTGAGGAGGCCAGCCCAGGTAAACGTGCTGTATGCCAGAGACTCCGCAGACATCTGAGGAATGGTACGGACACCCAGCATCTTAAATTCAGGGTGGGGAACTAAATGCTCCATTAAGTCTCCTGTGAGAAAAAAAATAACGCAATGTGAACTCAATTGACTTCACTCACAATGGTGCCATTGATTTTATACAACGGTGACTTAATGAAGTTTAGAGTCAAATGTGTTTTCTCAATACTAGAATTATTTCAACATTAAAATAGTGAATTTTTAGACACAATGCGTGCTACAGACTACATTTTTGCTTCATTTCATTCATTTTTTAATTTAAGAGTTTTGACACAGGACCTCACTGTGTAGCTCTGTCTGACCTGGAACTCCCTTTGTACACCAAGCTGTTCTTGAACTCACAGAGATCCATTTGCCTCTGCTTTCAGAATGCTGGGGTTAAAGGCATGCACCATCAAGCCTAGATCTTTGTTTCATTTTAGCATGGCTGAGAAAGCATACTTAAAATGGGCATGGTAGCTCATGCTTATAATCCCAACACTTAGCAGTCAGAGGCAGGAGACTGCCCACAGGTTCCAGGCCAACTCAAGGGATTACATAGTAAAACCCTGTCTCGAAACTGAAATGGATATCCAGGCACAGTTGTGTATACCATTATTCCCAGCACTTGGGATGTAGAGGCAGGGAATTCCTGTGAGTTCAAGGCCAGCCTTGTCCAGAATGAGTTCCACGATAGCTAGAGCTACCATAGTGTGAGACCCTGTCTCAAAAAAAGAAGATGGAAGGGAGGAAGGGTAGGAGGGAGGGAGGAAGGGAGGGGGGAAGGGAGGGGAGAAGGGAGGGGGGATGGGAGGGAGTAAGGAAAGAGAACCAGACAAAAGAATTATCAATAGAAATATGGATGAGTAATTCACTAAACTCCAGGAAAACCAATTATAAAAGATAATTAAGATATTTCTCTTTCATTCTATAGTCACTAAATGTTCCTTAGAAAATGTTCCAGATCTTCTATTTATCTTGCTAAATGATAATCAAACCTGTTTGGGGATAGAAACATAGGTCTGTGGCAGAGAGCCACCAAACGAAAATTCGTGGCATGAGGCAGGCCTGGTCCCACAGTTCCAGAGTCTGAGGAAGAGACCAAGAGGATCTTGTTAGCCCAGGAGTTCAAGACCAACCTAGGCAACAGAACTAGACCCAGAATAAAATAAATACATAAAAAGCCAGAAGAGAGGACAGATTGCGACAACCTGTAATTCTTGCCTCTAGGGGGTCATCTCCACGCCCAGTGGCTTACACGCTCAGCCACGGTCTACTATTAAGTCATGTGCTAGGCCACTCTGCTGTCCCTCTTACTCTGACTTGGCCTAGCAATTCCAGGGCCTGGCTGAGACCTAGTCTCCTGGCATCTTCCTTCTCAGACCTTCTGAGTCTGCCTTCCCCATCACCGAACTCTTAGACTGCCTCTACTCCTCATCTTCCTATCAGAGCACAACCACGGGACATGACACCACACGGCAGCCTGGAGTCTCTCTGCATTTTCTGTCTCTTCTTCTCTTCTTCATTTCCCTTCCCCTATCTTCCCTCTCTCTTCATAATCGAAAAGTAGCAAGGAAATTGTACCCAGAGGAAAAAATGACAGTCAGAGACTGCCCTGTCAAGCATGGCCGCAGGTCACGTGACTGACAGCAAACCCTGTCCCCAGTTTGCAATCCCTAAACACAATGCCAGTCCAATTAAAAGCCCACATCACCCCATCACTACTGCCTCCTTCTCCTCTCCCTCCTCCTCTCTCTCCTCTTCCTCCTCTCCCTCTTCTTCCTCCTCCTCCTGCTCTTCTTCAAAGACTTATTTTATGTATATGGATGTTCTGCCTGCATGTAGGTATGTACACTATGTGCAAGCCTGGTGCCCTGAGGTCAGAAGGGGGAGTCAGAGCTCCATGACCTGGCATCATGGATGCTTGTGAATCACTAGACGAGCCAGGATCGTCCTCTGCAAGAACAAGTGCTCTTCACCACTAAAACCATCTCTGCAGCCCAGCCCCATCATTTCTGTGGACTCCACATCTATCTACCTCTTATCTGTTGGTTGTAGTTCAGTGGTGTAAGGCCTGAGCTTCTGTCCCCAGCAGTAGAAAACACATACACTTTCTATCCAATGAATTTTCTACCAAGTGCTTGCTATTTGCCATGCCCTGCGTTAGGTCCCAGGAGAACAGTGTACATCGTTCCACAAACAATGTAGTTGGTGAGGAGCATTTAGATACCGACACCATATGGTTCTGAGAAATTTAGTACCTTCTTGAGCTTTTCAGTAAGATAGTTCAGGGATGAAGGCAGGGTTTAGGGTATATATCTTGGAAGTATCTCCAGGCAGAGGGGAGGAGACAGTGAAAAATCACTTTGGGTCTCTCAGAACATAGGGTTTTCTCACAAATAACAGAGGGGTCAAGTACCTAGTGGATTTCTGCGGTAGTGAAATGAGCTATCCTCAGAGTATGTAGGCTGGAACACACTCCCCAGCTGGTGGGCAAGAACTTGATTTAAGTCTCTGAAGGAGATCTGCTTGATGTTCATCCGGTTGGCGCAGATCTTATGGACAGCATCATTCTCGTGAATGAGAAGGGCATCTGAAGACCGGTACAAGTGAGAGAGAGTCAAGATGGAGTTGTAGTTCTGCACAATCACCTGGAGAGGAAAGGGTCAAAGACAAGAAAAGGGAGAAAAGGAAGGGAGGCTGAGTAGTTAAAAAGTATAGATCGCAGCCCTGTGGTGATGATCACATCTTCAATCTCAGCACTCGTGAGGCAGAGGCAGGTGATATCTGTGAGTTTGGGAACAGCTTGTTCTACAGTGTGAGTTCCAGGACAGCCAGGGCTACATTGAAAAATCCAGTCTCGAAAAAAAAAGAATAACATCAATGAATTAAAAAATGATTTTGTGTCTCTCAGGAGCCCATTTGTGAGTTGGTCCTTCTAGTACTGCAAAGAGGGCTTCATATTGGTGCCCATGGTACTGTGGCTAGTCTTCAAATGATCTTAATTTTTCTCAATTGAGAAAAAGTTTATATGCATACCAATTTCCTGTTGATCTTCCTAGTAGGAAAACCTAATGAAGGAAATGATTCAGGAAAGAAGTGTGGTAGCAATAACTTTTTGTTTTTGTTTTTGTTTTGAGACTGTATAGCATTGGCTAGTCCAGAACTTTGCTATGTAGACTGGCAGAGATTAACCTGCCTCTCTGCCTCTGCCTCCAGAGTGCTGGGATTAAGGGCTGTGCCACCACAGCCCACCTTACTGTATGCTTTATTTGTGTTATATCCTTCACCTTCAGGAGTCAGATATTTTTGTCCCCATTTTACACAGAGGACAGCAGTGCATAGAGAAATTAGATAATCTCAGTGTGGTGGTGCTGGAGAGTAACAGACCAAGTCAACAGCCAAACAGCATGACTTGGGAATCTTCTTTTTCGGGGGAGGCATTTAAAGGCCACCATGATGAGCTTAATATTTTGTATTTGTTTTTTTGTTGTTTTTTTTGGGGGGGGGTGTGTTCGAGACAGGGTTTCTCTGTATAGCCCTGGCTGTCCTGGAACTCACTTTGTAGACCAGGCTGGCCTCGAACTCAGAAATCCGCCTGCCTCTGCCTCCAGAGTGCTGGGATTAAAGGCGTGCGCCACCACGCCCGGCTCTTTGTTTTGTTTTTAGAGACACCTCAGTCCCGCATTGGACAGACAGGTCTAGAGGTGGAGGCCAGCCTAGACCAGGTAAAACTGTCTCAAAAAACCTAAAACCAAAATGAAACAAAAGATTTTAAAAAAAAAAAACAAAGGATACTCCACATATGTGGGAAATGTAACCAAAATTAAATTATTTGTTCATGTAAATATCACAATCAGTCCTGAAGCTGGAGCTCAACATTGCCATAGAGTGGGGTCTGTTTAATCACACTCACTCTAACAGCAAAGAGTTCAGGGCAAGTGGGAGTTCAGTGAAGAGTCTCTTCAGAGGACCAGGGTTTGATTCCAGCATCCACACGACAGTTCACAACTGTCTAACCTCAGTCCCAGGGGATCTGACACTGCTTAATGAATAGACAGCTATTCATACATACATAAATATAATATAAAAGTAAATACAATTTAAAAAGAAAGAAAATATACTATGATTTAATTACTCCTCTAGTGCGTATTTACCAAGGAGAAATAGCATGTGATGATACCAGACTCCTACTTGTGGCTAAATCGATTAAAAAAGAGAAAGAACAAAGAATTTATATTAACACTTTTCTTCAGGGGCTGGAGAGATGGCTCAGTGGTTAGAAGCACTTCTTGGTTTTCTAGAAGACCCGGGTTTAGTTCCCAGAACCTACATGATGGCTTACAACCTTATGATCCAGAAGTCAGCCCTCTTCTAGCTTCCCGGGCACTAGGCACGCATGTGTGCACATACAGGCAAGCAAAACACTTGTATAATAAACATAACTTCTAATTAACATGTTCATGGGCTGGAGAGGTGGCTCAGCTGTTGAGAGCACTGACTGCCCTTCCAGAGTTCAATTCCCAGCAACCACATGGTGGCTCACAACCATCTGCAATGGGATCTGATGCCCTCTTCTGGTGTGTCTGAAGACAGTGACATGAAGTAAATTTTAGAAAACAAAACAAAACAAAAAAAACCTGTTCATACCTCACCCGTTCCGTAAGGCCATATAATCTGGTTCATTTTCAAGAAACTGGAGTACTGATCTTGTAGCTTCTGTGTAATGAAGGCTCCCAGCCCTGATCCTGTTCCCCCGGCCATACTCATTATGATGAAAAATCCACTCAAAGAGTCACATTTCTCCACCTCAGTTTGGATTAAGTTCATTATAGATTCTTCATGCTTCGGTCCAAGCACAGAGTAACTATGCAATACATGGCAAAAGGAACACCAGAGCCCGTCAGTTTACCCGGAGGGAGGTGGTACAGAGGAACACCAGAGCCATCAGTTTACCCGGAGGGAGGTGGTACAGAGGAACACCAGAGCCCGTCAGTTTACCCGGAGGGAGGTGGTACAGAGGAACACCAGAGCCCGTCAGTTTACCCGGAGGGAGGTGGTACAGAGGAACACCAGAGCCCGTCAGTTTACCCGGAGGGAGGTAGTACAGAGGAACACCAGAGCCCGTCAGTTTACCCAGAGGGAGGTGGTACAGAGGAACACCAGAGCCCGTCAGTTTACCCGGAGGGAGGTGTGGAACACCAGAGCCGTCAGTTTACCCGGAGGGAGGTGGTACAGAGGAAGGAGGCTTAGGAGACAGCCCTTCTCAGAGTATGGCAGTAGGTCTCATGGACAGCTCAGGTGCCCTTATTGACAACAGGTTAAATATATTTAATAGGCGAAGAGTATGGCTGGAAGAATAAATTTACAGGACTTAGGAAGTTCCTTTTAACCGAGAACGATGGAGTTATTTTATTTGTTGATATTATTTTATTATTATATCTCATGTATTTCATGCATGCGTGTGTGTGTGTGTGTGTGTGTGTGTGAATGTAGGCCATGATGCGTGTGTAGCGGCCAGAAGAGAACTCTTGGGGACTGAACTCAGGTCCTCAGGCTTGGCAGCAATTGCCTTTACCCTGAGTCGTCTCGCTGGCCTCATATTTTGTGAGTGGACAGAACCCTCCATCCTACCTCAGCTTCCCTAGTGCTGGGGTTACCTGGCTGCCTTCTGCAAGTTCTATGGTGCAGCGAAACTTGGGAACTACTGGGCAAGAGCTCTGTTGCTGAGCTAGACCCTCAGCCCCTTTGTTTATATGCTTTGAATTTTGAGACAAGAGTTTGCTAAAAGGCCCAGGCTGACTCTGAACTTGCTCTATATAGCTCAGGCAGACACTGAACCAGAGATCTTGCTGAGTAGCTGGGATTATAGGCTTTCACTAGGCCTGACATATAATACATTTTATTTACTTATTTTGTTGCATATATTTACGGAAGGGCATGCATGTGTCATAACACCTGTATGGACATCAGAAGATAATCTGGGGGAGTCAGTTCCCTTTTTATACTCTGTGGGTTTTGGGAACTAAACTAAGTTCTTCAGATTGGAGGGAAATGCCTTTACCCCCTGAGCCATCTCACTGGCCCATATTCTTTTTAAAATTTATTTATCTTTAGTTTTTCAAGACAGGGTCTTTTTGCATAAATATCCTGGCTACACTGGAGCTCACTCTATAGACCAGGCTGTCTGTGAACTACCTAGAGATCTACCTGCCTCTGCCTTCAAAGAGCTGGGATTAAAGGCATGTGTCACCACAGCCCAGCTGCAAATTCTTAATTTTAGTTTAGTTTTGGTTTGAGACACGATTTGACTAGTTAGCCTTGGTGACCTATGTAGTGGTTTGACTAAGAATGGCTCCAATAGGTTCATATATTTGAGTTAGTCATCAGGAAGTGGAACTACTTGTGAAGGATTAGAAGGTGTGGCCTTATTGGAAGTAGTTGTGACCTTGTTGGGGGAAGTGTATTACTGGGGGTGCCATTGAGGCTTTAGAAGCCCAAGTGAGGGGTTGGAGAGATATCTCAGTGGTTAAGAGCACTGACTGCTCTTCTAGAGGTCCTGAGTTCAATTCCCAGCAACCACATGGTGGCTCACAACCATCTGCAATGGGATCTGATGCCCTCTTCTTGTGTGTCTGAAGACAACTATAGTGTACTCAAATAAATAAAATAAATAAATCTTTAAAAAAAAAAAAAAAAGCTCAAGTGAGGCCTAGCGTCTCTCTTTCCAGCCTGTGAATCCAAATGTAAAATTCTTTTCTTTTTTTTTTTTTTTAAGATTTATTTATTATATGTAAGTACACTGTAGTTGTCCTCAGACACTCCAGAAGAGGGCATCAGATTTCAATACGGATGGTTGTGAGCCACCATGTGGTTGCTGGGATTTGAACTCAGGACCTTCGGAAGAGCAGTCGGTGCTCTTAACCACTGAGCCATCTTGCCAGCCCAAATGTAGAATTCTTATTTTCTTCTCCAGCACCATGTCTGGTTGCATGTCCTCATGATGATAATAGACTAAACCTTTGAAACTGTCCAATTAAATATTTTCTTTTATAGGAGTTGCTTTGGTCATGGTGTCACATAGATGAAGACAAAGGAGCCAGAGAATGAGAAGGAGTCAGAAGATTAGAAAATGTTGCCAAGTAGAGCAATTCAGTCAGAGGCTGAGAAGCCAGACTGAATCAGTCAATTTGGAGAGGAGTTTGAACCAAAACAGCTCAGTAGAACCAGTCAGAGTTCAGAAAGAACAAGAAAGACTGAGCTTATTCAGCAGTAAGTCTCAGAAGCTGAAAACATTCTAGGCCTAGATGAGATTGTAGGAGGCTGGAAGCTTTGGGGTCTAGGCCTAGGTTAGCAGACCGGGCAGTAGGCCTTGGAGAGGACAATTGCATTAGGAGAAAGAGAGCTACATTTTCAGAGCTGATCTTACCCGTATGCCCAGTTGTTCCCAGATCCTTGTTTCTGACAAAAGCTTGTGTGCTGACCATAATTCCATCGGCCAGAATGGGCAGCTTTTGATAGTGTTTGATTGATAACTTTAGGTTCCATGTCAACAAGAACAGCCCGGGCAACTGGAACTAGAGTAAGGAGGGAAAATTATATATTTTATGTGGGTACCACAGAGCATAAACTTCTAAGTCACTGAACCATATTGCCAGCCCTACATTCAGTTTTTTGGTTTTTCTTTTGTTTATTTTGTTTTTAAATTCAGGGGTTGGGGGTAGAGAACTTGCATAGCCTGCTGAGGCCTTGGATTCAAACGGCAGCATGGAGTGGGGGACACAAGCAAAGGCCTTCCCTTGAGAGGCGGAAGAGATGCGGCTGAGATACTTGTTGAGAGTCAGACTTTGAAGATGCTGATGTCTGGGGAGGGGAGGACTCTTGACCATGCCTACCTCCATTTTCTTCCTCTCTGAAAAATCTCTCTTTGCAGGAGGCTTGATATGCCTCGTTTTCCTTCTTAGAACAGAGTCCCTGGGAACAGTGTGAATCTCTAAATAAAGCATCAAACACTTCAAAGCCAATCTGGTTGCCACACTGCCCCAGCTGTACTGTCACTATCGACATGCCAAGCCACAAATGAGGCTTAGTCTAAAACACCAGGGGCTGGGTTACCTGTAAAAGAAAAAAGACACAGGTATGAGAAACCACCACATTGCTAACAAGAGCAAACAATATGCCACATGCTCATATTCTAACAGTAAGGGGTGAAGAGATGGGTCGGTGATTAAAACACTTGCTCTTCTTTAGCAAGACTCAGGATGGATCTCAGCATTTACATTGCTGCCTGGAACTTCAGCTCTAGGGGATCCAATTCCCCTCTTATGGCCTTCTCAGGTACTGCATGCATATGGTATATATACAGCTATTCTCATATAGCACAAAATAACACTTTTAGAAATTTTAAAATATATGTACACTAATAAAAAATTAATATTTTGTCTGAGCATTGTGGCACACATGTTTAGTCCTAGTACTCAGGAGGCAGATGAAAGTAGAGTTCTGTGAGTTTCAGGCCAGCTTACCAGCTTATAAGACTATGTATGTGTGTGTGTGTGTGTGTGTGTGTGTGTGTGTGTATTCAGATAATCACACATATATGTATACATGTATGTATGTATTTGTTTAAAGACAGGATCTCATGTAGCTCTGGCTGGCCTACAACTTACAGAGATCAGCCTGTTTCTGTCTCTGGAATTTGAGGATTAAGGGCATGCAGCATGTGCTCTGCAAACTATGATTCTTAGCTTTGCCATCATAAAGCCCTTCGGGAGGGCAGTGTGAAGCAGCACCAAGGCTTATTAACACAGAGACTTTTATAAGATTCTCAACACAGTTTTAAGTCAGGGTGTTAATGGAAAGAAAGACACTTAAGAAAAGGATATTACCTTCCCAGTGAGGAGTGTGAACTTCTCAAGAAAGAATCACATTTAAGTGTCTTAGCAATGACCACATATATTAATGTGATTTTGTTGTCTTCTCTTTAAAAGTACTTAATTACTTTTCTTTTTCTTGTTTTTGAGATAGGGCCTCACTGTGTGACTCTGGAACTCACTATATATATAGATCAGGCTAACCTCAAACTCATGGAGATCATCTTGCCTCTATCTCCTGAGTGCTGTGAATTTATTCCTATGTTATGTGCATGTTTTACCTGCATGTATGTCTGTTGACTACATGCATGCAGTGCCCTCAAGGGCCAGAAGAGGGTGTCAGAACATATCATCTGGGGCTGCAGTCACAATTGCCTTGCAGATGCTTGGAACTGAACCTGGGTCCTCTGCAAGAACAGTAAGTGCTCTTAACTACTGAGCCATCTCTCCAGCCTGATTTTATTGTCTTGACATTATATTGTTCAAAGACTTTCCAAGAGACCTGTTTTTCTTTCCCTCGTGTGTGTGTGTGTGTGTGTGTGTGTGTGTGTATGTGTGTGTGTGATTAAAAAGTGTTTCCTAGGGTGTACTGGGGAGGCCAACAGGCTGACAAGGTAAAACCAAAGAGCACAAAGGTTGCAGCAAGGGACTTATAATATGTTCTTCTGTAAATGGAGCTTATGGCTTGTTCAAGAGAGTCCCAGGAAACTGCAGGCTTATATCTGGAAACAGAGTAAGAAATCATATACTCTTAGGCCGTAAGCATGGCTCATTACTATTTTAACATTCTTATTTGAAATAGCCCTATATAAAAGAAATGTTGTCTCTACATAGGCAACTTTCACAGAGAATTTTGCTAATCGTGTGTGTGTATGTGTGTGGTCCTTGCTTTCTACCAGGTCTGAGGATGGGCCTTTCTTCTGCTGTTTGCAGCTGGGTATTAGACTAGCTGGCCCATGATTCTAGGGACTCTCCTGTTTCCACTCCCCATCTTTCCATAGGAGTGTTGGGATAACAGATATGTGCTAACACATCTGGTTTAACACGGGTTCTGGAGATTCATATTCAGACCCTCAGGCTTGCCTTGCGAGTACTTTGTCCCTGAGCCATTTTCACCAGTCCTCTAAGCTAGAATCCTGATTCTCAGATGGTGAGACCACAACTAAATTTTGGAATAACGCACCCTTTTCCTGATCTCCTCATGTTCCTCAATTTTTCCTGTCCCCATCTAAGAATCTAATCATTTAAAGAAATTCCCTCACTCAATAATTTGGGGGACGTAGGGTTCATTGTGCCCATATTCATTCACATACAATTCAATGGTTTCCAAAATATGATTCACATTCACTGTTTTCCCAAGTACACTTTTAAAAGAAAACAAACAAACCATAACAAAAATGTTGGTTGTGGGGGCTGTGTAAACATGAGGACCAGAGCCTAGACACAGCACCCACATAGCAAGCCAGGAGTCCTGTGCAGGCCTGTAGTTACAGATGCAAGTCCAATTCGGACAGAAGGACCACTGTGGATGGCTTCCAGCTTGATGAGAAAACTCAGCCCCAAGTTCAGAGAGAGAGAGAGAGAGAGAGAGAGAGCGCAAGCTAGACACCCTCATCTCCTATGCATTTGCATAAGTGCTCACATTCACACACATGTGCAAATACACTCACAAGCACAAATAATCTAAAGGAAATATGATGCTGAAGGAATTCTTTGTATACATTTCACACTACATAGAGACCAGAAGTTAGCTCAACAATAGAACATTCAATAACATTAATTTTCTGTCTTCCAAGAAAATGACTAATTTATTCTTTTCTCTCCAACCATCTTCTGGCCTGGAAAGCACAATTAAGATCAATAAGCCCGGTCGTGGTGGCTATACCTTTAATTCCAGCACTCAAGAGACAGAGGTAGGCAGATCTCTGAGTTTGAGGACACAGTGAGTTCCAGGACAAGCAGGGCCACATAGAGAAATCCTGTCTCAGAAAATCAAAAACCAAACAAACTAGCATAAAGTTGGGTCCAAGCATAATGGTGCAAGCCTTTCAACCCAGCACTTAGGAGGCGGAGGCAGACCGATCTCTGTGAGTTTGCACCTAATCAGTGCGTTCCAGGACAACCAGAGCTACATAGTGAGACCGTGTCTCGGAAAGAATAGAAAGAAAAACAAAGTTGGAGCTTAGAGAAAGACCAGATAAAATATGAAACCAGGGTCTCTCTATGTAGCTCAGTTACGCCTGAAACTGTCTAATTAATCTGGGCTAACTTGAAACACATGAGCCTTCTGCCTCAGCCTCTCGGAGAACGGGGACTATTTAAAAAAGAGTATTTTTGATAAGTGCTTCACATGAAGTCTATGTAGCCCCGGAAATGAGCAGAGGCTTGTGAACCAGATTTTCAACTTAACGTCTAAGACTGCATTGTAGGTAATTCTATTCTCACTTTACAGTTAAGGAAATTGAGTTACCGAAGGGTTATGTAACTTTTCCAAGCCACTGAATTACCAAATAGCAAAGACAAGAGTCTCTCTTTGCCTTTCTTCCCTATCAGCTCCCCGGTAACCCCACACTCACTGACAGCTCTGCGACCGGCAGTTTCAGTTCGGTTCAAACTTCAGAAGACCAACCCTCTCGCTACGCGCATGCTCACTTTCCATACTTAAAAAAAAAAAAAACTACCTAGAACAAATAAATGCGCTCGCTCCTTATGCGAAGAGCTCTGCTGAGGGTTTGTCTTTTTTCGACCCCCGTTTCCCTTCTTCTATTTAGGAAGGTTAATCACGCATGTTCAATTTCAATTTATCAACTTCAGATATGGCACGCATGCTCAGTGTCCGGCAAACGCCTTAGACAGAAACGCGCATGCTGGACTTTCCCGGCTTGGCTTCGGTTGGCGTTCTGCGCATGTTCCTGCCAGTACCTGGCCCCGGGAGCTAACGCTACGCACGTCCGCTGCCCACTGTATGGCTTCAGAAGACTTTGTACGCATGCTCTGGGGCTGAACTTGAGGAGCCAGTCTGGGGCCTAGGCGCAGACGCATTGAGCTTAAGCAGCCGGTGATGGCGGCAGCAGCCGTAGAGTCTGCGGCGGGTCCGGGCCCATGAGGCGAAGACGGAGGCGGGACGGCTTTTACCCAGCGCCTGACTTCCGACACAGGGAAGCTGAGGACATGGCAGGGGTGTTTGACATAGACCTGGACCAGCCAGAGGATGCAGGCTCTGAGGATGAGCTGGAGGAGGGGGTGAGGCCCGGGGTCCCCGGGGGTTGGGGGTTGGGGGGGGACGGCGAGGTGACAGGGCCGGGGTGGCGGCGTGGGCCCGGGAAGCCTGGTGTGTCCGAGGGCGCGGAGACCCGGGTGGGGGGACACGAGCGGCCTCCCGGAGGAGCTGAGGCCCCGCGCGGCCGAGTCGGGGAGCGGGCGGACCTGGCCCTAGGTGTGAGGCCTCTGCGGGGCGCGCAGGTGCAGGGCTCGCCCCGATCCCTAGCTGAGCGCTGCCCCCGAGCAATGTGTTTCTGGAGTGCCGAGGAGAAAAGGCGCGCGGTCGGCTTCTGGAGCTGTGGGGCTTGAGTGCGGCCCGGGTGGTGTGAGCGTGTGCTGGGGTGGGTGGGGAGGGCCGATCTTGTTGGGGTGTCCCCCTTAGTGCAGGTGAGATGCGGAAGGGTGTCCCTGTGGAGTGTAAGATTGCAAGCCTTAAATCTTCAGACTCCCCACAACCACCTCTCTTCTCGGCCTGTCGCTTCTCTCCTAGGAAGCGCTCAGCTGTTAGAAGTGACAGCTGAAAACTTCTGTCGGGAGTAGCACTGCTGTGACAGCCACCAGGAGTTTTATTTCGGGAGCAAGGGGGCTCTGCTGCATCTTCCAGGGTTTGTTTGTTTGCCTTTTATTTTTAACCCCCCTTCCGTGTGACTTTTTAAAGGAAAAAAAAAAACCCATTCATAACGACACACGGCATTTGTAAGTTAATTCCCTTCAAGTTGAAGATGTCTATATTTTTTTTTCGGAATAATTTGTGTAATTGTAGGGTGGGGGAAAAAAAGCGTTGACAGCTGTGATTTGTCTCGCCAAAAATAAATTGCTTGAACCGAGACTTGTGAATAGTGGCGTGAGGGTTTTCCTTGCTGAAGTTTAAATTTAGAATCGCTTTTCTAGTGCACATCTTGGTTTTACCTTTGCTGTCCTAGTAGTTTGTTATTTATGTATATCATTTCTTCTACAGTAATACTTACTGAAACGTACATATTTTATACCAAAGGTAAAAAAAAAAAATGATACATCAAACTACATAACCAATCCTGGACAAATGTCATCAGTAATAACCGCCTGGTGACTTTGGTCTTTAAATGTTGTCATCTGTAGAAGAATATGGGTTTATAGCTGATGTTAAATAGTTGCTTTATTTACATGGGGCCTCCTTCTCACCCCCAATTTTCCTTTAGTGAATAAATTGTGCCCTTCTGGCAAACTATTGAAATGCTATGTATAAAGGACTTTGAACACTTTAGGAAATTAAGTGGGCCCACATAGATTATTCTTTTCACAATCAAGTGACTCTCAGTCAGAATTTCAGAGTTCTAAATGTGGGTATTACACGCACTTTTTAATTTCATGTTTTCATGTGGAATTCCACTTAGCCTTTTAATCAGATGTGGTGAGTTCTAAATTTGAAACACACAGGATTACTTTAATTATAAATATGATACACTGTTCAGTTATATTGGTTCCATATGGCAGTGGTTTTGGAGTAGAGCCAGAGAGAAAACTGGTAAGGAGGGTGGCGTTCTGTGAGTACTGTGATTAGTTGCTGGTGGAATTTTCAGTCTGAGTTTATCATCCTTTGAGAGTATAGTAGTGCATTACAGTTCTTGGTATGAACTGGATGGAGCCTTGTTGCCTTTTCTCTTTCTTAGTGTGCTTCAGGAACAGTAGGTGCTTGAGTGTTGGCCTACTCTTGGGCTTTTGTTTTGCAGGAAGGATTCTGAAAGGATGTCGAGGAGGGGGACAGGAAAAGTGGATCAGAGGATGAAATGTGACCACAACCATAGGGGCAGGAATTTAGGAGGAAGAGCAGAAGTAATCCAAGAGGATTTTGAAGAAGATGCTTTTAGAGTTGAAATGTTCTCTTGAGTGTGTCCTTTAAAAAAAAACAACAACAACAAAATGAAGAAACAAAACCCAAAAAACCTTGTGTCACTGTGTTGCCCGGTGGCTTCAAATTCAAATGTGATTTTGCATTTGCAAATTCCCCTGCATCAGGTTTTTGAGTGCCAAGAATATAGTGGTGTGTACTGCCAGACCTTGAGTATATTACTAAGAGATGTCTTAATGTCTCAAGGTGGATAAAGGAAGGCTCAAGATGGTGCTGGGTCAGCTACCTAAAGAGAGTCTAGATTACTCTGGGGAAAAAAAACTTAAAAATCTGAAGTATGGGAGCAGTTTAGGTTCTTAGAAAATCTTACGTTTCCCATGGTGAGTGTCCAACTTCTAGTTTGTTATGTAATCCTTGCTATAACATTGGTATGTGCCAGAATTGCCTCAGTTCTTCCTTTTATAGCAAGGGGACGGAGGCATAAGCCAGACGTGATTGCCCACAATTAGTGTCCTCTGACTGTGTTCATCAGATTATAGTGTATAGATTTAAATGTCTTTTTTAAAAAATATTTATTTATTTATTATATGTAAGTACACTGTAGCTGTCTTCAGACACTCCAGAAGAGGACATCAGATTTCGTTACGGATGGTTGTGAGCCACCATGTGGTTGCTGGATTTGAGCTCTTAACCACTAAGCCATCTCACCAGCCCCCGATTTAAATGTCTTGAACCAGAGATAGCCCAGTGGGCAAAAGAAACTTGGCTATTGGAAGCTCTGAGCCTGAAGACTTGAGTTGGACAGATTGACTGAGATGGGTCTACACTGTGTTGATCATCATAGCCCTCACCTTGTGGTTCTCCTTGATCCTCTTGCCTCTGTCTCCCCAAATCCAGCTTGCACATGGACTTTTTTTCTTCCATATTTATTTATTTTGATGGGGGAGGTTGCAATAGCACATGTGTGGGGGTCAGAGGACAACTTGGGAGAGTTGTGAGGAAGCTAAGGATAAAATTAGGTCCTCAGATTTGGCAGCAAGGACCTTTACCAGCTGAGCCATTTTATTGGCTCCTGCATAGATTCTTTTTCAAATTATTACTGCATTTATCTACTTATCTATCTATCTATCTATCTATCTATCTATCTATCTATCTATCTATTTATTTATTTATATTAATGTATGTGTCTGTGTACATGCGTGTATGAATGTGTATATGCACGTGCATGTGTGCTTGCATAAGGCCATAGTACAGCATTGGGAGTAAGGTGACAACTTTGGTTGTTGGTTCTCTCTTTCCACCAGAAAAGTGAACTCAGGACATCAGAATTGGTGACAAGGTCCTTTATTCACAGAGCCACCTCATAGCACTGCATAGATTCTTGATTGCACTTATTAGCCTCATTCACAGTGTCTCTATTTGTGTGTCAGATTGAATTTAGTAAAAAGAAAAATAGTGAATACAGATCTCTTGGGTCATACTCAGTAACTATGGGATCTAGAGTAAGTTGATTTTTGTTTTCTTCTTTGTAAAGTGAGGGTTAAATGAAATAAAATTTAAAGATTTCTCAAAATACCCCAACTTATTGGACATTTTGCTGGTTCACGGACTGTACGTTGTCAGAGCCAGCCATTGCTGTGTCCAAGTCATTTTACCATCACCTGTGCATAGCCACTCAATAGCAAGTCCAAGTATCCGCAGCTACTGTGTTTTTAGAATTAATCATATTTTGTTCGTTTGTCATTGATCACACAAATAATACCTTTGTGAGTATTTTGTACTGGAATCTATATTAGTAAGTATAGGCATTTATGTAGTTTATTCTTTAGACAATAAATGATGAAACTAAATTGATAATTTATAGCTAAAGCTGAGTATCTATTATCTGAGTTTAAAAAACAGAATAAAAACTTTAGAAGAATAAAGTTATGAGTAATCAAAATAATAAGAGGATTTTGATGATGAGAGTTTTTTCTTCCTGTGTTTGTCTATATTTCTGTGGTAGTAAGTTGAAACTAAGGGAAAATTTTCCTCTGGAGAATTTTGGTTTTTTTTTCTGCCAGTTAAAAATCTGAAGTAATTGGAAAGACATATTACACAAGTTTTAGAATGAGATAGCAGATTTTTGTTTGACAAAAATTAGGGCATACTGCCAGGTGTGGAAGGACATGCATTTAATTCCAGGATCTCTGCGTTCAAGCCCAGCCTGGTCTGTACAGCAAGTTATAGCCAGGACTACTACAGACAAACCAAAAGTTATAGCCAGGACTACTACAGACAAACCAAAGTTATAGCCAGGACTACTACAGACAAACCAAAGTTATAGCCAGGACTACTACAGACAAACCAAAGTTATAGCCAAGACTACTACAGACAAACCAAAGTTATAGCCAGGACTACTACAGACAAACCAAAGTTATAGCCAGGACTACTACAGACAAACCAAAGTTATAGCCAAGACTACTACAGACAAACCAAAGTTATAGCCAGGACTACTACAGACAAACCAAAGTTATA